>KK502403.1:4182182-4227710 GCA_000688735.1 Glossina austeni
CTCTCTCTCTCTCTCTCTCTCTCTCTCTCTCTCTATCTTTCTCTTCCTCTATCTTTCTCTCTCTCACTCAATCAATTTATATCTTTATCTGCTGCAGTCCTCCGTAGAATTTTTTAATTGAATTGAAAGTAATTTGATAGTAATGCTAAATGAAATGTGTTAAGGATTTTCTACACCTAAGTTATCGTTACGGAAAGTTTAGATTTGTTATTGATACAAGTTACGCATCATCACACAAACATGCATAAATTATCTGAGACATGTCGATGATACAACTTAATCGTTTGTAATATGTCATATTATAATAACACATACAAACATATGCATGCAGATGCAGGCAGTTTTTTAATATTCAACTTAATATTAATGTAAAATATAATGAACGTTATGCCATAAAAAGTTTTAACACCGCAGTGCACCAAAGTTAAGCTAAAAACTTAATGTCACTTTGCTTTTTACTTTTTTTTCTTTTTCTCGCTTTTTTTTTTTTTTAATGTACACATATTTTCTACTTCGTCCAATAAACATACAAGTTTTTGTTGACTCTGCAATAGCGTCGTCAGTCATGACGATTTTTATTTTTTTTTATTTTTTTTCTTTCCAAATCCTCTAAGATTACTTCTATATATTTATTATACGAAAGTACGGTCATTTACATACAATTTGTTGATGTTGAAAATTTAATAAACGTGTTTTTTATACTTGAAAAGAGCAAAAAAAAAAAAATAAATAAAAAATAAATAACGTTTAATAACATTAATCGCATTATACTTGTTTGATGATGTATATATTTGTGATACACCCGTGCAGATATACTCTGTCAATATTTATGACAAAATCTTAGTGTACAGCCGGCTAAATATACGTAGTACGTGTACGGATAACGAAGTGTTATTTATGCGCTAAGCTTGACTAAATATGATCGTAGCTTAGGAAAGGGTTGACCACTTGCTTTATCGATTAAGCCATAACGGCCGTTAATAGTGTCAGAATGACATGTTTTAGTTGAATAGCATTATCGTTTATTGAAAGGGATCAAAATGTTAAGAAGAAAGCAATCGTATCGTAATATTAGTACGCGAACTGTAAATGTTATTTCGCGTGAATACTTTTTGTTAATCGCGCTTGCGTAGAGTGCATATGATGTTGAAAGAAAGTGTAAGCTCTTGCCTGATATTAAAATAAACTACAGCGAGTGAACAATTATGGAGTTTGCACTCGTTGCTTTTACTATTTGGCGAAAACATTATAAATAATACGATGAGTGATGGGTATAAAGTGAAACCCTTTCACGAACTAAGAAAGCTTCTTCTTTTCCATATAGCATGTGCGCACGCGCAACACTACATTTACGAAAATTCGTCAATTTGTCTGAGAAATTTTATGAATAGTCACATGAATCATCGAGAGCGAAAATAGAAAACTAAAATTTGGCACAAACATTCTTTGGTCGATGAAGATTATCAGCTTAAAAAATAGATGTCATCTGTTCGCAAACGCGCCCCCAATGCAGGAGAAACTAAAACAATCTCAAAAAGCATTCGGCAATTTTTCGATATTCTTGTCTATAACTTTCGAACCCATTAAGATATCTACAAGAACCCGCGATCCAGACGTGCAAACGATTTACTAACGCGTCCACAATTAATAGTAAAATCCGATCCGATACGTGTTACAATAAATGGAGAAAAAAAAAAAAAATGGAAAAGAAAATCGAATTAAGTTGAAATTAAAATTGTGCTGCTAATTACGAAAATATGAAAAAATTTTCAATGTTTTTCGGAAATTGGTTTAATTTTTTCTTGTGAGCAGATTATGCCCACTTTTTTAAGCTCCCAATCTTGACCAATAAAAGAATGCTTGTGCCAAATGTCAGCCTACTATTTTCATTTTTGCACACAATTTACATACGACATCACAATAGCAAAATTAGGTGCGTTACAGAAAAAAATGCACGCATATACATATATATGTTTGATATATTATATCATTAAAAACTAATATTTAATTTTTAAAGATAACGATTTGCTTATGCTGAATTTTTCAAATCAACAAAGCGACAAATTGACGGCTGCCGTAGGTGTAAGTGTTGGATATACAAGCAAGAGAAAATCCTCATGCGATTGCTGTTAAAATTTCATGTCGTATCGATTAATTGTTTACGACACGAGTTGCAATGAGTTTAAAGATGTCATTTTCGTTATTCTCAAAACAAAGGGAAACTTCGTGTTTCCTTTGTTGGTTAAACATTGCTTTTCAAGTGGAAAAATTTCATTTAGACTTAGCATTGGTGTGAAAATATTATCGCAATTCTTTTATATCGAAAATAATAACTTGTCGGTTGTTTGCTGATCTTAAGCAAGGAATGAACGCGATGTATAAAGATCGCGTATGCATATGTGCGTGCATATGTGCTGTTACGTACTCGCATGTCTCGGTAATAGAGTGAAAAACAGGCGTTCGAATTCAACGAGTAGTAAACAATAATTAATATCCGTTCCTCATCATCTTACTAACAATTGTTTTCTTCAACTAGTAAGAGTAACGAATGCAAGCTCTATTGTTATTCGTTCTTCCTGAATAAACATGAATGAATTAAGTGAATTAAGTGAAGATTGTAGAGAGGTCTCATACAAATTTTCGCTATTGATATTTTATGACATATTTCTCATTCCACGAAATTTACCGTCATTCTGTTGCGTTGTCATTTTGGGTTTAGTCCGCTAAAATGACAGTTTAGTATTCCATTGTCTTAACCAAATATAAAAGACAAGCACTTGAGAAGAATTTTGATTCACGCACAAGAGTAATACGTTCCTTTCTTACGTTCTACACCACAAAGATCTTCTTTGCATAAAACTGGTCTTTGTTTGGCGTTAGCGTGTGGTGTTGCGTATAACACGGCATGACATTGGGCAGCGTAAAGTATTTGAAGCGTGTAAACATAAATGTTGGCATCACTACCACTGACTAGCTGCCAGCCAATGCCAGTGGTGTGTATGCGACAAACTCTCTTAAAGCTACTTCAGAAAAACAACAACAACAACAACAACAACAACAACAACAAAAAAACCCTGCAAAATAAGTGAGACAGCTGCATGAGCTTTGGTCGAATAGTGAATACCTACGAAACTTAAATTGAATAAATAAGAATTTATCGACTGCCACGGTCGCATATCGGCAGTTCAATCATAAGTACATGCAACTACTTTATGGTTGCAATTCTGGTTTTGGAGCTCTTTTCCACATTTTGATATAGTTTTAGAGCCTTTTTTCACTTTCACACTGATCGGGAATATGACGGTTTGGCGTCGTGGGTAATAATTGCGAATATAAATTAATCTCTTGCAATCAAATGCATGTTGTAGACAACAAAATATATAAATGTAAACATTTTTTGTAAATATTTTACTCAGCTCAGTCTTTTGTAAGATTACAATGGATTACTAACTAACTTAACGATTTATTTTATATACCAAGCAGTCGTTCTCCAATGGTGATTATGGCGCAGCGTATTATTTGTTTAGTCTTCACCTTCTATTTGTCTTCGTTTGCCACAATAGGTTCTTGGCAAATAAAACGTGCATGTGTGTTTTGTCAAGTGTGAGTGAAGTGTATGATGCTTTGGGTATTCTGTTTACTAAGTGGCTCTAAGCCACACTAGTCAAGTTGTCTGTGAAAATCATGTCATTTCTTCGTTCTGTTATTTTTTACATATAGGATGTTGGAGTTCTTTATGATTTGAAGTAACTTATGTCTTGGCCTAAAAAATCTGTCGCATCATCATGTTGGTAATAAAATTACATTTTTACTGATCAGTTGTCCTCTCCTCTTTAATGTTTATTACTTTGCTTTGTGTGGGGTCTCTTTCTCATGTGTCATTCAAGTTGACAATGTTTCGATGATTTTTTTTTTGCTGTCTATCTAATCTTATGCTATTTCATCACTTGAAAAATGTAACATCATTGTCTTTCTTCTCTTAACAGAGTCCCATAACGATTCAGGCAGTAATCGTTGAAATTTATCATCTCTCAATAACGACAGCGAACAAGATGTTGAATCTGCAATGCAACTCAACAGCAAATTTTAAACTCAACCTGCAACAAAAACAACGAAAACTTCTAGTCTCACAACATACAATTGCCTACAGCAATATCTATAAGCATCTTAATGAATATTAATCAGGATAACAGTCAACAGCCACCGCAACAAAGGAACGGTTTCCAATCATATTTACCAGCAGTACATCCAGCACTTCACTCCAATCGTAATCTATCGTTACCGCCACCCTTGCATCGTTTACCTGATTTCGAGTTGGAATATTTGAAGAAAGCTCACGCGCATGCTCAAGCTCAAGCAGCCGCAATTGCTTACGGCTACGAACAGCAGCAAGTGCAACAACAACATCAGCTAGCACGGCGACGTTCACACATAGAGCACGAATTAGCGGCTGCAAAATTTGCAAACGTTTATGAAAGCCACTCTTTGACTGCAAGCCAACACAATACTTTGCCGTCGCCGTCGATGGTTATGTCACCAAGTCGGCGGCCATCGCCACCACGTGGAGCTGCTCATCCCATGAATATGCATTTGAGTGCTATGGCTCATGCCCAAATTCAATTTCAAACTCAATTGCAGCAGAAATTATCTGCAGCTGCTGCGGGTCCAACGGTAATAAATACTAACACCAACAACGCGATCAATCTTCCACCGCCGGGACATCTAAGCAATTATTTTCGCAATCCCGCCTCACCAGCTAGTTGCGGTTTAGCAACCACACCCGGACCGTCAGGACCCCCTCCACCACCTCTTACTTCCGCCCCAACATCCAACTCTAGTGCTTTATGTAATACTAATTCTAACGCCCTGCAAACTTCAACGTCGACCACACAGTCTCAAAATCCACTGAACCATTTACAGAATATGCAACCATTTGATTTTCGTAAAATCAATTCTGCAGCTTTAGGTGCTTTCCCTGGATTGCCTCCACCGGGTGCTGCTCGCCTTAGCCCGAACGATTTGGCTCATCATCAGCACCTACAGCAGCAAGCCGCTCAACAGGCGGCTATGCTGGCACAAGCAAGGAGGCGTATCAACGAAGCTACCACACCTTCCGAAAAAAGTGCAGCGGCAGCTGCCGCTGCAGCCGCTGCAGCTCAAAGCAATCAATTCTTTAACGCTATGGCCATGTCAGGGCATCCATTGCCCTTTCATTTACCACCACCACCTCCTCTCCCTCATGTACATCCACCACCGCCGCCAAGCACTATGGCAAATGCTACTTCGCCTTCATCAAGTCTGCCTTCGGGTCTGACAAGCAATCAGGTGGCGGCTATAGCAGCTGCTGCTGCCGCTTCTGGTAATCCTATGCCTCATAGCTTTTTGGCCTCTCATTTTTCTGGCATAAACAATGCTTTAACTTTGGGCAAATCAGCTCTGCGCTCCAAAACACCGGAACATGATAAATCAAAAACTTCTGAGGTCGATAATTTGCGAGAAACATCCACTTCCCGTCTTACACCACCAACACGTAGTACTTCGCAAGCTTCCCTACATGGTGCTTCCACAAATCAACAACAATCTTCGTCTTCGAATTGCGTAAACTCAACCTCGAACAATTACCAAAGTTCTAGAAACCTTAGAGAAAGTAGTCACCCACCACGTTCTTCCCTTCAACATGACTCTTCGCCCGGTGCTCAAACCCAGAGACTATCACGCCTAACTACGAGTGCTGGTGGAATGCGACCAGGTCGTAAAAATCATTCACCTGGTAAACGCCAATGGGGTTCGATACCTGCTAATTTAGGTACACAATTTATAAATCCAGTCACCGGTAAAAAACGAGTTCAATGCAATGTTTGCCTCAAAACTTTCTGTGACAAAGGGGCTCTAAAAATACATTTTTCGGCAGTACATTTACGAGAAATGCATAAATGTACGGTGGATGGCTGCAATATGATGTTCAGCTCTCGGCGTTCTAGGAATCGTCACAGTGCAAATCCCAATCCTAAACTACACTCACCGCATTTAAGACGAAAAATTTCGCCACATGATGGTCGTAGTGCCCAGCCACATCCTATTTTATTGCAAACACCAAATGGTCTTATGCCTGGGCTCAACCCATTTGGTACATTCCCCATGTTGACACCTCCCCCGGATATGCGTCATCATTCAATGGGTACTTTAGGTGAACCGAAACATAGTCAGGATTTCATGCATAGAGCTTATATGGAGAGTTCTATTATGGGACGTTACGAGAGCAGACATATATCAGGCTCGGAAGGAATGATTGAAGAGGACGAGGATGAGGAGGGCTTGGATGGCGGTATACACATCGGTGATATTGATGACGATGACGACGACGACGAAGGGGAAGGCATTGTAGTGGTAGGTGATGAAGGCGATAGCATGCTGGATAAAACGAACTCGGAAGACTTCAACGTTGAAGACCATGTAATCGAAGAAACCAACTCTACGCTGGAAGATAGCAGCCGTGATAATTTAGATCGTCGCAGTAACTCCAAGACTCCTACGCATCACAATCATAAAGCCAAAGATCAGTTTAGTAGTACTATGGATAATGCAAAACAAGAAGAAGACGAGGATGGACGCAGCACGACCGGGAAGCATAGTACGGAAAGTAATGATGACACTTTAAGCGTTGCCGATTCTTGCGACGTGCGCGAAGAGTACGACACTTCATCAACAAGTTTAGTTGTGAATATAACATCGAATAGCGCTACAATGCCGTCGGGATCTTCGTCATCAAAACGTAAACGCAAAAGCCAAAATCCTGTACGCTGTGCTGTACAATCTAATGAAGCTTCCTGTGATAATTCTGTAGATTCTGAAATGGCTGCCGATTTATCGTTAAGAACAAGGGAAAGAGAAAACCAAGAAAAAGAGAATTCTTCAACCCTAGATTTAAGGAAACGAAGTCGCTATCCAGAAGAACCCGCCAAAGAAGAATCTCAACCTGAAACTAATGCCACAGAAGCTGAACAAGCCAAAGTACTGCCCTCGCCGCCGCTAACACCGTCAACGTCAGCTAGCGAAACTGTTAAACAATCTACCATAATTAGTGCTCCAGTCAAAATGGAACCCAAAGAGAATTTAGAAGCAGAAAAATCAAATAAAGCAAATAACGAAAAAGAGAAATTCTTGGACTTATCATCGAATCAAAAAGGTGAGCTTGTAGTAGGTACTGAAACAGAACAACAACAACAACAACAACAACAACAACAAAATGGTAAAGAAACTTTGTTAATGCCGACAATTAAACAAGAACCTAAAGACGACCTACTATTAGACAACTCAATACAAGTCGCACAAAGTACTTGCAATACTGAAGACATAGAACAAGAGGAGAATCGTTACTTGCGCATTAAGAAAGAAATATTGGAAGATAGTTTTCGATTGAACATATCAACCGAAGAGGACTATGAGAACGCCAACAACAATAATAATAATATTCTTCCAGAGAACTTGACTGTAAAAAGCAGCAGCGCTGACACAGTAGAGTCTAGGAAAGTTCCGACTTCCGAACTAGAGGAACACAACGGTGTAGAATTTACAAACGATGAAGGCGAAGTACCAATTGACAAAGAAAATCCTTTGCGCTGCACAGCGTGTGGTGATGTTTTTCAAAATCATTTTCATTTAAAAACTCACTATCAGTGCGAACACTTAAAACTACACCACAAATGTAATATCGACGGTTGTAATGCGGCTTTTCCTTCGAAACGAAGCCGTGATCGTCATAGTTCGAATTTAAATTTACATCGAAAACTGCTATCAACTGGCGATAATCATACGGTAGATCATTTGCCAGAGCCAATCGGCGTAATGGGGGGAAAGAGTTTTGTGAACAGCAGTCCAGGTAGTATAACCAGTACTTTGCAAGCAGAGTTTTTAGCCCGGCTCTATGCGGGCGCTGCTCATGGCTTACCTCCTTTAAATTTCGAGGCTCTAAAGCATTTCCCGCCAGCTAATGCCACACTAACAGGCTTTCCTGATGCGGCCTCTACATTTTTAAACGATCCGCGCTTTATGCTCCAACAACCAGGCAATCCCTTAATTTTTCCAGGTCTTCCGGGTTTGGCGGCTTTCCCACATCTTTCACCTCATCTCTTAAATGCCGCACAATTTAATGGTTTAAATCCCTTTTGTCGACGACCTTCATCCGATTCTCATTCCCCACACTCGGCCACACCACCGATAGGAGCCCCAAGATCACCGCTGATGATCGGTAACAAAGTCGCTGCAAGCACAATTTATACCCATCAAGAACCAGATCAGCGCAACACATCATCATCGCCTTCATCGTCCATGGGCACAAGTGAAGGAACAACACATCCTCTGTATGGTGGTAGCACAAATAGTTCCTCCTCTGTTCACAATACAACTCATATACCCGATCGCATTTCATGACCTTCCTCCTCCCATCACTACGTAACAGCGACCGTAGCGACTCAGCGTTTTATAAACTTCAATGAAATGATGGCTTACCGACAGTAGTATTAGAACTAAGTCTTTTGTTTATTCACGTAATTCTGAGCAAAGCAAAAAAATCGAAAGGTGCAATAATTTGTCCCGAACATATGAATAAAAGAACGTAGCGCGCGCGAAACAAAATAATTAAAAACGCTATGCTCTATTAATTTCTTTCTTGATGTAAACGCTCACGATTGTATGTATAATTGAATGTCGACAGGTCATAAAAGATATTGAAAAAAATGTTTAAAAAGTGTTGGAAAAAAAAAAAAAACAAAACAAAACAAAACAAAACAAAACGAAAAAAAACTCATTTTTTAACTAAAAGAACAGAATACTCAAAATTAAAAAAATATATATTGTTATATAAAGTAATTAAATTAAATTAAATTAAATTTAAAATAAATTGAACGCACATCTGAATGTATATAGAAGCGAAAATAAATTCATATTTCTTATGTCATTAAATTTCTTTCCGAAATTGCTTCCTGATTAAAAACGTAATATCAAAATTTTTTACTAATCTTGAACAACAACAACAACAACAACAACAACAACAACAAACAAGAAGTGAACACAAAATATAAATTCATAATTTTCATAATAAAATTCATTTGAAGTAATTTAAACTCTTCTATATATATATATATATATTTTTTTTTTTTTTTTTTTTCCTAGTTTGTTAAAATGATTTATTTAGGGTAACACAAGAAACAATTATGCAAATATTATCTCTTTCTCACTGTTAGCTAAATGTAAAGGAAAGAAAATTTATGAATAAAAATTTATTTAAATATAAATAAAATAATATTAATATAGCGAAAGTATGTAGTACTATGTATTGTTTAAATATAATAAATAAATTAATTAATAATAAGAATACAAATAAATGAATAAATGTAAAAAAAAAAAAAAAAACAATAGTTTTAAAAATGTTTATCAAATCAAAAGTAAAAATGAAAAACAATCAAATAAAACGAAAAGTAAGTTAAATATTTAAATAAATGTTAGTTCTTAATTGAGACAAGTAGAAGATATAATCAGATCGCTTTCATTTCATACGAATCTCGAACGCTACCGATTCATTGAAATCTGAATTCGACATCGCCCTTGAATACAAGTTCTGGAGTCCTGCTTACCAAACCCAATGAAACTTTTCGGCGATCAAATTAAATTCGCATTCAAATTGTGACAGAGCAGGCCAATGATTAAATCAGTTTTATTTTCATCGCAGACTTTAATTTTATTGCACTTTTTTTGCATACACTGCACTTCACATGGATCGTAAGTTATCCTCACTTGATTGATGGAAACTAATTGCAGTTTAAAGGATAGAGGTTTCGAAGCTAAGGCATACAAATAATAAAGACGGACGGACGGACGGACGGACGAAAGTATACGATGAAATTCAACTAGAACTTGAAAATCAAGACCAAGTCCACACCACCTCTGGCCTGCACTGAAAGCATAGCAAACTTGTAAGATTTATCACTTAGAATGAAGTCCCTCAGCGAGTCCCTCGCTTTCAATGATCTAGCGACACTCGTTTCGAAACAAAGCCCGGCTCAATCATGCCCACCCTTGTCTGACCTATGCAGTGAATACAATTTGATTTCAATTAAACTTTTCGTGTCGTCGTTTAGCCTATAAAACCAGCTGTAACTTCGTTTATTAAGAGAACTATTGAGCCAACGATGAACCTCATCACTAACAATAAACTTACGAAGCAAAACGAAGTAAAACGGCAAATATTTCGGTATGCCTTGGTGTATGGAAACTATAACGTCGTTAGTTATTGTCTTCAAGTCCAAGTCTTTGCGTTAAATATGCTCTCTATCGTCAGTTTCCGAAAAGGCCACGTGATCGATAAATTCAGGTCGTAGTGAAACTTTTTTTTTTTTTTTCATTTCTAGTACTTCTGAATAATAGAATAGAAAAGAGAGTAGGCAGCTATATATCATCTCAAATCTTGATCGGTCAAGAAGAGCCTAACAGACAGCAAGAGAGATAGAAAAGAGGGCAAAGTTTACAATGGATTTGGAATAAATTATTTTCTACTTAATTTAACGCATCGCTGCGGTGATATTATGTGAGCTCAATATTTGTTGTTTCTCAAATCTGAAAACGAAAAAAAAACGAAATCTAAGAGCTAACGTTTTGGAAGATGAATGGCGATCGTTTGCGCAACATACAAGACTTCAAGTTGCGGTAGTATCTGGTAAAAGGGTTGAGTATAAAGGAGTAGACGACCCAGTCGAACGCGTTTATTAAAAATCGAAGCCCATATTTAGAAAGTTCCGATGATTAGATTATAGCAATGAATTCCATTTCCGCTAATACCGAGTCATCAAGTGATTGATTTTTTTATTAATTTGTAATAAAAACTAAACGATAAAATATATCCGCATGAATGTTCTTTTATTTTAAATATTGATTCATCCCGTATTTCTTTAAAAATTATTCGATTCAATTCTCGAATACGAATTTTTTAGCCAATTTTCAACGAAACATTATTTTTATTTCACCAATAACACGAATAATCGTGGAAAATAAGATCATTGAGAGTTTCTAAATTATTGCAGTAAAAACCAATGATTTCACATAACCTCAAAAAAAAAGTCGAATGCAGTTATATCGCATGATCTTGGCGCCAAGGTCATATTGGTATTTTAAGACTTTACAAGGTCATTGAACTTTTCTCTCAATAAGTTTGATTGAATCACGAGATATATCGTATGTTGCAACATATTCTTGAAGCCGCATATCTTCCAAGTCGAAATCATCTAATTAGTGCCGCAAGCAAGCAGTAATCATATCTGTATACCGTTCGCGATTGGGCGTAGCTGAAGTACCATTTTCATGTTTAAAAATTGCACATTCAGCTCACAAATCACACCCAAAAATTAATTTTTGTGCACAAGTCCTCTACAGCTCCATTATCGGGGAAGCATTCCTTATTTACGAAGTCATTTAACCAAATATGAGCTTCATCCCGCATGTATGAAACGTAACCGTAGGTCCATTATGTTTGTAATCAGTTTTAACAATTTCTGCATGCTCTGCAACTATGTGTGTAATGTGTTCCAGAAATAATGGCAAAGCCCAGACAATATACTGAACAAAATATTTTTCCAAAATCTCAATCAGGACCTATTTACGTTTACTATCGGAGCCACAAAATCGATGGCCCCACATAAGCAGGTCCATAATAAATATGCTAAATGGGCAGACAATACCTTTAGACAAGAGGATTACGGATAATATTGAGCTTGATCACGGACAATGCTGGGCTCTTAGAACCCAAATTTAAAATTTTAGATCAACGCTCATGGTTTCAAGCCACTGTTTTAATATCATTCGGGAAGTTCTGCAGGAACCGAAACAAAACTCCAAAAGTTCTAGCTATACGCACCCAACTTTCAGTACATCCTGACAGGCATTTGCAATATAATCAAATTTTTCTGGCTTTCTTTCTGGGCCTTTCGCTTACGTGTAGATCGAAAGTTGTTGTTCTCCTTAACTACAGCGGCACTATTTTCACGATCTCATCACAAAATCGTCTACATTTAGAGGGACTTGCTTTCCAGGCGACTTAGCTCACTTCGACCACAAATTAGCCACGAATCAAGCATTCTTAAATATTCTTTATTACGAAGCGCTTCGTGGATAGTCGCACGTGGTAACGCAATCCAGTTTCCTTTTGTGATTTTTTTCATTTACATCATAGTGCACTGAGACAATTTTGAAAGCCATGCTTTGTTAGCAGTGGAGTGTTTTTGTGGACTCTTCAAAGAACAATATCCAGTCCATCAGAATTAAGTCACACCGAGCGAAGAGTATCTTAGTGGTGAAAGTATCGGGAACAAAAAGAATTGATCGAGCTGTCTGCCTATAGTTAACGAAGGGCTTACTTAATTTATTAACGAAAGCTTAAAACAATTCTTTCTTCTTTTATCTTTTCACCTTCTCACGTGTTAGCGGATTTGTCAAAAAACTTTTGTTCAAAAAAAAAAAAAAAAAAAAAAAAAAAAATAAAATAAATAATAAAACTTAAAACCACAACTGGTTAAATTTCAACAGATCAAAGGCTAAATTGAAATGTTTTTGATAAAAATACAATAAAAAAATAACGCGATTTTTATTTTCAAATGTTATTTAAAATCAAGACAATTCTCTAATTTATGTATCATTGATAAAAATGACCTTTTAGTTGTATGAGTATGCGGCCGTAAAAATTAAAAAAAAAAAAAAAAAAAAACACATTTTTTTTCCCTATATACAAGAGTCGACAAAATCAAAACAAGTCAAAAAAACAAAAAAAAAAAAACAAAAAAAATCCATTGTAAGTTTGTTTTTGTTGTAAAATCAAATATTGCATAATAATGGTAACATCGGCTTGCATTGCTCTGCATACATTTTACAGGCTGTTCGCATCATAATCGCCCCAGAAGAAAAGTAAAGTCGTTACACAGGTGTGGCATTTTGGGCCACAGCGTGCACAATACGCGAACAACAAAAAGTTTCATTTTAATATATTTTTGTGTCCATTTTCATTTGTTTTCATATAGACGAGAAACCAGCCTTTTCACATCATTTTTCTTCGGCGGGTTTTTTTTTTGTTTTTTTTTTGTTTTTGTTAACGAAACCAATACCTACCTACCGCAAGGCATTAATAGGGGCGTTACCGCCACAAAATTTAATTTGGTTTAGTAAATTTTAACTTTTCTGATGTTATTTTGGTTGGTATTGTTGTTGTTTCTGCTGTCGCTGCTGCTGCTGCTGCTGCTGTTGTTGTTATTGTTCACATCATTGCTGTTTAAATAAGAAAATCACTTCGTTTACATTATGTGTACGAATTGATTTTAAATTATTGGCATTTACTAAAGTAAGTATGGGCACTGAAGTATAAATGCAGTCACATGATCGCTGCATGTCATAAGCAAATTGTTGTTGTTCATTGATTAAGAATTTACCCTTAAGTAATAAAAATTCCTAGCACCAGGACCCAGGGTTACAGAGATAATGTAGCCTTCACTTTTAAAACCGCAGGCATTTCGATCAGCCGATCGGATAGATTATTGCTGCATTACTATACTTATCACCGAGCGATGTTCATGATGTGGTAACACATTGGATGAACGTATGATGCTTGCCCCATATACCTATGATTGTATCTTCATTTGCATGCAACTAAGTTGTTTAATATCTCACTTATATCAAGAGAGAGATGAAGTCCCCTGCTTAGTCACTTAGTCCACGAATATATAATCGTATGTTCACACAAACAAAAGTGCATAAAGACTTAACCTTTTGCAGCTTCTTTGAGTATTAATTTCACTTTCAATATTTTTATTTTATTTAGGTGAAGAGTACACAAAACTCACTTCATCGCGAAGATCTTTCAAGGCCTTTCAAGAAAATCTATCGCCTTTTTTTTGGCACTCTGTAAAGTCTCACATTATTTCATAAGAAAGAAGAAAGTCAAGCGTTATTCTTAGGGAGCCCATCCATTCGCAGTAAGTAAGAACAAGCAATATTTTCGAAAAAGTACAGTCACGTACATGCAGCTGCCAGGACAAAACCTACATCGTATTGTTACATATTGTATTATAATTAAAGAAATTCTTCGAGTTCTTTCTTTTGGGTTCCCAGAGTCTCAGATGAGATCGTTTTTTTTTTTTTTTCGTTTTTTGCTTATTTACGTACCTAGTCCGTTGAATCGGTAACTTTATCACTTAAAATGATTTTATTAAACAAAAATTCTTGAAATAATTTTACTATTTCACTACGTTGTTCACTTGAAAACCTCCCATTTCATGCCTGTATGTGGGAGTGAGAGACTTTTCATTTCTCTTTGGTACATATCTGATGTTTTTTGTGAGCCCAAATTCACGCAAATGTGCAAAAAATAAGTTATTCAAAATACTGTCAATCACTTTCAAGCCACTTACCTTTTCTTTTATTTGTTGGACAATAGATACGATCTTCGACGAAAGAATGATTCATGTTTTAAAACAATACAAAGATCGAATTAAGTTCTATGCCTATCACGGAAGGATGACGGATGCATCCATTTTGTCGAAACGTTTACAACGCCGAGAAGGAAGCATTAGCGCATATACCCACAAAGTATATATATTCTCGATCAGTATCAAATTCTAAATCGGCTTAATAATGTCTGTCTGTCCGTTTGTCCGTCTGTACAATATCTGTTGTGAACGTTCTTCTGGCCGCTATCGTCTTTAAATTTCACGGAAATATTCGAGGTTCTTGAACGCAGCTTAGTAAGTGAAAATGAGTAAATTCGGTCAAAAGACACGTAAAGTGAGATCAAAGTTTTGTTTTTCAAAAGTAAAAAAAAGTGGGTTTTTTACGCATTACTTATGGACTACAGCGGATAAATCTAAATAAATTTAAGCGTATTTGCTATAGTCGATGCGGTAGGAGCTGCATACAAATAAGAAAAATTGCCCACCCCATTGTTTTTTCAATGCCTTTATAACGCGTGGAAGGAAGTTTCAAAATCTCTGTACAGTAGATAAAAGTCTTGAACAGTTGAACAAATTCGGAATTCTCATAAATGACGTATATCGCGATATACAAAATTGCAACAAAATTTGAAAATGACGTAAGCCGATCAAAGAACACGCCTACAACGCCCACATGTATATGCAAAAAAAAACTGTGAGCATCTGTGCTTTCCGCTGTTTGCTTTTTTGCTTCTGACTCATAAAGTAAAACACACACACTATATAAATTTTCACTTATATCCAGAAAATAGAAAAACATTTCTTCTTCTCTTTTTTTTTTAGTATGTTTTAGGATTATGAAGATGGGTATAAAAGATTCCGTCACGACCGAATATAATTTTTTTATTTTTTTAATTTTAAATTCCTCCCCAGGAAACTTATGGACATTCTGATAGATCGATTAATGGCGATAAAAACTGCAAACCCCGATTTAGGGGAAGGCGATCGATATGTAATCGTCGGAGATATTGAGATAAAACCAATTAAATATCATGTGGTTTGTTGTCGAAGTGATCTCTTTTTCATAAGAAAGCAAGAATATCTTCGATGCATGTCGAAGCGTAATCGTGTAGGCTCGCCGATAAGCACTAAGTCTAAGATGGAAAACTCTACACAACTTACGGAACAGCTTTATTACAAGGATGGCTGCCAGTTAAGAATGTCGAGTAGTTTGACATGATCCAAGCTACCAGATTATCATTTAGTGAAAAACAGCTTAAGTTAGATCTATGCGACAATCGCATGCGACGAGATAATATATCCGCTATGCCTTACTTTCCTGATGTCCTTCGATTACCGTTTACTTCTTTAATATGCTAACTTTCCTTCGCATTGAAGTTAGTGTAGAAGTTCTATGAGCGTCGAAAGATATATAAGATCGAGACTATTTTTTTTTTTGCCAACCTGTTATAAATGCATTAAAGCGGAACAAGACGAAAACAACAAAATTTTTAGTGTTTCCTTCCGATGGTTTGTTTCGAATGTCCTTCCTGTACAAAAGGAAGTTCTACTACAAGGGAGAAAAATTATTACTATACTATGTGATACGAAATAACCTATGCATACACAACTATACAACTATACATATATATATATATATATACCACACATAGAACTGTAGTTAACCACAACAACACTGGTTTGATTTTTTTGCTTTTTTGTTTTTTTTTAAAAAAAAAAACGAATAAAGGAGCCACACATCGTACTTGAAGATGGAGGCGAGGTGAAAATACTTTGTAGGGATATTAAAACTCGAGATCAATAGACACCTATGCACGTAAATGTGTGTGGTATCGGTCACAATAACAATAACTCTAAAGCAACACCAGCAACGTTGTTTAGAAAACAATAACATTTATATAAAAGGACTTTACAGACTGTAGTAGACTGGCAGCAGATAGAAAAACGGATGTAGCCCCCAAGGGTTAAATTTGCAAAAACAAAAAGAAAATAAAAACACATACACACACACACACACACACACACACACAAATATCTATATATAGTATAAATAACATTGCATACCAGCAGGCGCTTAATGCATTCATTTACTCATTCACATATACATTTATATGCATCTAACTCTAACTCTAAGATTTTGTATGTGAAGTTTAAACGTCAGTAGCAACGAACGGAACTTATTGTCTTATATTTTGAATTTATGGTCTTTTATTCAGCGTCCGGGACACATTGTATTCATTGTGTACGGTGTATAAATTTTCTTGTAATCATGGACATATCCATGTGGATTACATTTCGGACGTGTACCTAAATACACATCCATATACATATATATATATATATATATATATATATATATATATATATATATATATATATATATGTGTGAGCATACTTTGTGTTTCTTTTTTCTTGTTTTTTTTTGTTTTTTTTTGTTTTTTTTTTCTGTTTTTGAAATTTCAAATTACTACAAAACTTGTAATAACAACTACAGCTACAACACGAGCAACTACAATAAAACAATTCGATAGTGAAATATTTGTAACATACGTGTTTTATTGTATAACCAACACAATGAACGTTGAGTATATGATACGTGCTTTTGGTTTTTTCGTATGGAGCCCTATGTACACACTGCTCCTATACGTATATCAATATATATCTATAGACGCCCTCTTCTTTACTATATGTACTGTATTTATATAAGAATGCAAGCACATGTGTGAGTCGTTACAATAGCAAACGTCAGACCGCATTTGTGTTGCCAAACTTGGCACTAAGCAAATAAATTACTCTATTTTCGCTTTATATCGCTTCTCGGTACAATATCTAAAGTTATACTCTTTTTACCTATATCACACAATCACACAAACACATATATATATATATATATATATATATGAGCGAACAAACACACGCACTCATACATCTTCTTATCCATTAACTACTCCGGTCTATTCAGTGCATATAATATCTGCTGTTCACTTACCTTGGCTTTAATGTTTCTGCTTCTGTGGTTGTTATTGCTGGTGTTTGGAATTTAGTGTAGAGTCGCTGTTGTTTTTGTTATCGTTGTTATTATTATTATTATTATTATTATTATTATTATTATAGCGTTTGCAATTGTTGATGGTCGATTGCACTTTGGCTTAATCTGATATCGATGTAAGTAATCACAAATAAACACACATACATATGTTTAAAGATATGTATGTTAATATAAACACATTATTACACAGATCCCAATGTAAGTACATTCACAGATAAACTTAAATATACATACATACACACACACACACACACACACATATGTTACACAGTTAAATTGCAATATTGTTTTTTTTTTTTTTCTTACATTTTTTTTTTTTTGTTTTATTGTTATTATTGGTAACAGTTCGCAAAAACACTCACTTACAGTCACAATATCGTCCAAGCAACCATAACCATTTTGTATACCATGGAGACTCACAAAAACTTGCATACGTATATACAAATAAACGTTTTCATTAGGTTATCTAATAAATATTAAGCCGCAAAGATATAAGAAATCAATAAAAATTTTAATTATTCAATAATATATAAAATCAATCAATTCGTGCGCATAAATTCTAAAATATGCAATTAATTTAATTATTGCGAAAAATTAAATAGGCTTAATATTTTTTCGACTAATTATTACTTACAAATGCATAGTAAATGCTCTTGTTTCTCTTCTTCGTTTTCAACAATATTCATATATATTAACATTTAATTGTAGGTGGCTGCACACCATCGATGGCTTTGAAGTCTGAAAACGGAGAAGTAAAAAAGAGGAAAAATATCATATTAATAGCAGAAGAATACCTTGGATTTCATTCAAAATTTAAATAATTTTTTTGTTTTTTTTCACATTTCATTTAAAATTTTCAATTTTTGCTTGCAAGTAAAAATAGTTTCGCTATGATAGCAAGGACCACAGTTTTGCCAGATTGCTTTTCGTAAACTTTTAGGTTACAGGTTTTCTAGGCCATAAAAGTTTTATTTTTCGTTTTTCGTTTTTCGTTTTTCGAAATTTGGAAAATTAAATTAAAAAACAAAAGACCTTATGTTTTATGGAAAACTTTATGCAGAGCGAATGATTTAAAGGATACTCAAGGTCTCGCCCTTTTTGTTTTTTTTTTTTTTTGCAGGTAGCCCGAAAGAATCGATTCGGTTCGATTCGCTTTGCTGCGCTGCTTTACGTATCTTATCGCGCCCTGTCTTGTCAATTACACAAAAATTGTCATTTGTCTTCATGCCTAAGGATGCCTTTAAGTGACCCTCCTTACCATGTTCCATATCTTACTACTCCCTTGTCCGCCCTTTCTCAAAGTTCTTTAGCACTTAATTCTAAACTGCTTTAAATTACTATTTGATGAGGACTGAGACCCGATAGTAATGATAGTGGAATAAAAACTCTTGTAACTGTGATGAGAAATCGCTTGGAAATCACATTAAGCCGATCATTCAATTGTTCGCTGATTGAATGCGATTTTCTCGTTTAATGCTGTTTGTTAATGTGACCGAAACGTTTACTTCTTTTGCTAATCCGACATTTAGTTTTCTGAATGATTCCACAAACGCCCATTAAAGATTTAATCTTTTTTTATACCCTACACCAGTTATGGTAGCAAATGTATATTCAGTTTGTTGGGATCTCACTCATCTCATCTTTTACTATATCGATATATTCAGAATCACTTTCTGAACCGATCTAATCTTGTCTCGTCGGTCCGTCTGTCTGTCTGTCTTGCATTCTCCTGTTCAACGTACATGTGGCAATTTTTAAGATGCACCGATCAAATTTAATATACCGGCTTGTTTTGGGCGAAGGGCAAGCGCCATTTGAAATGATCCCGATCGGATCGCTTTTTCTAACAATTTTCCCAATGACTGCTTATTTCGAAAAGTCGTCGGATGAATGACTGCATTAAGCGAAATGATGTGGGATATTTAAGTGTGGTCCGTGCGCCACTATAAGGTCTTTCTCTGCCCTTTAATTAATATTGTGATTCTCTGATTTTTTAGACATCATACGTACTCTCTATCTATCTATCTATCTATCTATCTATCTATTATACTTGAGTATTCTAGAAATGAAATCTTATTCAAATTTTCAATGTATTTTTTATCAGTTTTGCTTAAGATAAGTTTCCTTTCGTTTTCATGGCATTGCAGCCATGGCAAGGTGGCCAACGTATGGCTAGCAACTAAAAATTGAAAATATCCTGAAAGCAATGAAAAGAAATTTAAATGTTTCGTTACATATTTGACGTGGTCGTCACGGTGATGGTCTGAAAGAAATGGGAAGAGGTAGTCGCCTTTTTTGATTACTTTGCTAATTCTTTGCTATACCATTTCCATATAGCAATAAGTTTATGAATTTTTCAAATTTATAAAAACACTTTCCTCTCGTGCTTTTAAAATAGACGACAAAGCATTCGGAGATTATAGTCAATATGTCTCATATTAGAGCTCCTCTAAGCACCCCATTTCGAATAATAAAACTTTACCGGATATATTGGACTTGGAGCATACTACACTTCTCGCTGCATACAATTGATTGTAATATTTGAGATAAAATGGTGTTTACACCAGCAGCAAATACGCACAATATGAGACACTTGATGTAAACCCTTTTTAATGTAATTTCATAAATCATAAGCAGTTGTAGAAATCGAAAAAAAAACATAGCTTTGGTTTGTAGAGGCATTTTCGGTAATCCTATACGAACTTTTGAGTCAATTTAGGCGATAGTCGAACTTGATTTGTATAAAATTTAAGCCGCGAAAAATGATGCCCTCAGCGCACATTTGAAGTTGAATGGACGAGAGTTAACAAGCAAAGAAGTTTTGAAACCAATCGCTAAACAGATTGCTTTAGTTTCACTTATGAAGAGTGAATGCATCTCCAATGCATACTTGCTTCCTTGCATTAAGTGTGTTTGCCACAGGGGACATATGTGAGCTTCTTATGAGCGCATAGAAAGTAAAGAAGCCGTAGTTTAAATCGTTTGTATTTCACATTATATTTAATAGTCTCTTATGGGCGGATCGATTCATCACACTTTCCTTCTGAAGGTGTATTGAAAGTTTCTATCTTTTTATATCCGACATCGTCATCTCTAGCTAGAATGATATTTTCATACATCGATCGCCTAAGAACCATTCTCCGAATTAATCCGAAATTAATTGTACTGTGTTTGTACGATGTCTGTGTATGTAGTTTTTTGATCAAGCTACAAGTTAATTAGGTTGAATAATATTCGCGGCTGCTCAATGTAGAGAAACGAGTAAGAAACTTATATTTGAGGATGGCCGACCGTTAGCAACCCTACACCCTTTACCCAATACTATGACGCGGCATAAATTTAACAAAATTAATCTTATCTTATATTTGAGGATGACCGACCGTTACCCAATACTATGATGCGGTATAAATTTAACAAAATTAATCTTATCGCCAAAGACTTTATTATTAATCTCAACTACAATTTAGACTTCGCTGACATACAAAGGCTTATTTTGCATACGTACCTTAACATTAGATGATGTCCAACCATTAGACATACGGAATCCAAACTTGGTACAATTAATTTCGATGGGAAATTTCTGTTAAGGATCCATTTTCGTTATAGAATATTAAGAAAAAAGGCCGTTTATTCATACAAGGAATTTTTTCATCAAAGTGTTTACCCGGGATGGGGTACATAAAACAAGTCTGCCCCCAAAGTGCAAATTTAATGCAATTGATTTTTATGTCAAACTACTATTAGGGATTAATTATTCTGACTGTAAAATATTAAAAATTCGGCCATCCTGTCATATGAAGGCTTACCCGAACGTTGGAACAATCGTATTAGAAAGAGGATAAAAACATTCGGCTCATTCGACCCGCATTTTTCACATCAATTTAGAGCAACGAAATATTGTTAACTCGCGATATCTATCGAGAAATTTTGCATAGTGCAGTTGTTTTCATAGTGCAGACTTCTTCAACAACGAGCGTGTACGCGAGAAGTGGCCGCAAAAATGGTCCCATCGTATACGTCATCAATAGCTTTCGCCCTTCTGCCAAAGCAAGTTAGTGTACGAAATTTTGACAAAATAACTGAAAAGCTACAAACACAAAAACTAGTGGACAGTCGGACAGAAATGCTTAAATGAATTCAGAGATTATTCCGAATCGATCCGCATAAAAAGAGTTCAGATCATCTTAACCTTTTGTGGACATGACATGCACCCACACAAACTAAGTATACCCTGTACCGCAAGCAAAAAAAAAAGAAGGTCGTTACGAAGCGTTTCAAAACATTTAATCGTGAATCTTCTCCGTTCACACTTATATCGCGTTTGTTCACTTTTTAAGCGAGTGTGAAGATGACTTTTTTTGTTTTTGAAATCGATCTAATAATAGATGTGTTACTGTGTGATGTGTGATATGAGTAAAGATTTGGTTAAATCGATTCTAATCAATGATAAATTCACACCGCTTTTAATCTATATTTCCAAGTGTTACAAACCAAACACTTGTGGTGATGGAGATTTTTTACGCATAAAAAATTGACTTTCAGTCAATTCGCTTGCTATTGAAGAGTTACGCGAGTGAGAGAAATAAGAAGGAAAGAATAACAAAAAAAAAAAGAGAAAAAACAACAGCAAGTTTGGCAAACTTTTGCCAATGACATATATGTGTGTTGGGAAAGGTAAAGCAATCACTAAATCGATATATTTTTTAAGTATTCACAAGTGTTTGTGCAGGCATGCATGCATGCATGAAAGTGCAGTTAAGTGCACATGTATGCAATTGACATAATAACCATAGTAACAGCAATGAAACGCAAATTAACGCATAATAACAGTTGAAAAATAAGTAACAAGCAGCAATAACAACAACAACAATAGCAACAATAACAGAAACGATATTAAAAAGTTTCTATATAAACGAGGATAACGATAATTACGGAATGAAAGTTCTTTTCAAACAGTTATATGAATGCATATGTGCGTACGTGTGCACATCTGAAGTTACATATGTGTATGTATGCATTTATGTTGTGTTTGTTGGCTATAGGAACGAAGAAAAAAATAACAAAAAAAAATTATATACACAATTATATAATTGCACTGCTTTGTTGTAATAAAAGTATTGCAATGGCGGTATATATTGTTATCTACAAGGCATCTATGATTGTATGTATGTATGTATGTGTGTGTGTGTGTGTGTGTACTTGCATATGAGTGGTTACCACATAAACAAGGCTCTAACGGCATGACGGAAAAACAACTGTAAACTTTTGTTTTGTGTTTTTTTTTTGTTTTCCTATTGTTTGTTTTTTTTGTTTTTGTTTTTTTTTTTTTGGCAATGGGGTAAATTAACAATAATTATTGGTGGCGGGGATATAAATGACTCTCTAACAAGCTACGATTTGTGCGAGGTCATGTCAGTAAAAAGCAAAAGAACAGGACTACCGCGTAACGGAAGTTTAAACCAACACCATATTGCGATTTTTTTTTTTTGTTTTCGTTTCGCGCAATGTAAGTCCATATGATATAGAGAAGCAATGGTAATGGTAGTGTGGATGATTATATAGTGGTGGTGGTGGTAGTGGTGGCAGTGATGATAATATCGTATGCAAAAATGCAATAGCGGTAGATATCTACCGAAAATCGTTTGGCTGAAGTTATGTAACGGAACTGAAAGCTTTGTACGAACCATTTAAATGGCGTTTCAACTGCAAAAGTCGCATAATATCACACAGTTTAAACCCTTAACCGCAAACATTCCGAAAATAATGCAAGAGAGATAGTGACGCTTTTAAGTTCAAGAAATCATTGCAAAAAAAAAAAAAAATAAAAAAAAATAAATAAAAAAAGAAAAAAACAATAAAACGGAAGTTGGCCATGTTTAAGGCCCATATATTAAGTGCATGTAACAGACATATGATAATATGCGAATGAACGTATTCGCTTTGTACACAACACAACATGTCTTTCTCTCTAAGGAAATATTGTTTCCTTTTACGTATATCAAAAACACAAAATAACAACAACAACAACAACAACAACAACACCAAACATTTCCCTCTTTACCTTTATGCTTTGGTTTGGATTTTATTGTGCTAAAGTTGGCTGAAAATTAACAAAATTTATATACATACGTGCAGTGTGAGCTGCACTGCAAAGTCCTTCTAAGTGAGTTTCTTTCGTTATCCTTGCTATTGTTGTTGCTGCACGTAATTATCATTGCTACTTGTTAACATTCGCAAACAGCTGTAATTGTTGCCTTCAATGTTCCTCTCTTTTTTTTTTTTGTTTTTGTAACCTGGCGAACTGTCGGTTATGTCAGTATTTATATAATGTATTTATCTACATACGAATATATATATATATATATATATATATATATGTGTGTGTGTGTGTGTGTATGCGTGAACGTTGTATCAGTAACAAAACAATTTATCAACTAATTATCTGATTCGATATTTAAAGGAAGTTGTGCAATTTATTCTGTTTGATAAAATAGTTTTCAGGGTGAAATTATTTTTATAGCCATCACAACACAAGTTGCATACATTACCACAACTTATATATTTTCTCACTGTCATTGACTAAAACTTGCTGATCAATCTATTTACTAATATTCGGGTACTATTATTCGCTTACTACTATTTACTTTATTCGGTTATTCGTTTATTCATTTATTTTCTCATCGTCGTTTAAATTTTAACGATCATAAGAAAAGTTGAGAAACAAATTAAATATATTTGCGGTTAAAATTTATTCACACACAATCTCAAGTCCGCAATTGTCCGCAAGATTAGCGGAGTGGCTAGGAGCCACACTTGATTAACAAGTCAATATTCATGGTCTCAAATCTCAGTGGGATAGAGTTTACTTTGACCATAGCTACGGTGAATGAGTATTCACTCGGTAAAGGCATAGCACTTACAGATTAGGCTCACAAATCCACTAGGCTGCGACCACCTATCATCTATACCGTTCCCTTAAATCTCTTTGAATCAATTATTGTTGGCAGCGTTCTTTAACGATACATTCGTCGGACTGGAGTGACCTATAAAATCAAGCCGATTCTTGCCGATAAATGCTCGGCCTTTTGAGGATTAGTAACGGTTTCTCTCGGCCGTTCATCAACCGATTACGATTCAATAACACATTCCCATCTATTAGACAGCAAAACAAAAGACTTTCCATTGACCAACTCGAACTATTCGCTAGCCCAAGAAGGCGGACTATCGTGTTTAAACTTCAACGGGAGAACTTATGGTATAGCGTAAGATCAAAAAAGTTTAGGTTGCCAGGGGATATTCATCTAGTACGATAACTACTGTTGTTAATTAGTTACCTCTTGAGTAACGAAAAAAAAACTATTTACACTCGCATTAATTTTGTTAAAAATTTACCCTTCCAGCGAAATGTTGTGAAAAAAAAAAAAAAAAAAACAAATCAGAAAAACCTTTTTGTTTTAATTGCTCTTACAAACCATTACTAGTAGTAGTAGTAGGGTATAGTCGATTCTTTATGTGTACTATAAAACAATGAATATCGAATATTGTTTCAATATTTAAGGATTTCATATTCGCATTGAATGCTTGATAAAATTTTTTTATCCGCTTTCAATTATTAATGTAAATATTTACATATATTTAAAGGATTAGCATACCGTGATAATCCTTTATTTAATAGTTTCATACTTTATTTTGTTTTGCCTTTTTATGTAAGCAAACACTCATGCAATGCTATAACCGCAGTCGGCCAATGGCCGTATATTAGTTTTGTTATAGAGCGTGCAGCATTCAACATCATGCATCGGATATATTTAGATAATCGTGGAATTTGGAAATTGTGCGTCCATCTGTCCGTCGACGATTAATTAGAATCATTCAAGTTACCTATATTAAGGTAGAAATAGATAACTTTGGTTAGGTGATCAGTTCTTGTTTACAAAATAAATTTAGAAAATGGGCTTGACACGCCCATAGAAATATGTTAACATTTGCTAAAAACTTGAACTTGTCTAAAAAGTAGTAAGCATAAAAAGCGAAATACGGATTGCGACGAACTTTTTCATGTCTCGATCTCGATCTCGAACATTTTGTCTCCAAGATTTGCACAATATTTTGTTAAAGTACACGAGTCAACCGATCGATCGATATCTCTTGAACTCTTAACTGGGCGTTGAAGATACAACTTTTCGCCCCTTCTGAGCACATGCTTTATGAGCTACGCAATCGCTACCAAGTAAAATATTTTATCTCGATTTTCTCGACTATGCAAGTGCCCAACGTATGGACGGACAGAAGAGGATTATTGAGATTGATTCAAGAATAAATGCTGACAAAACTAAGAGAGTTCCAAATTGACTTCTGGTCCTCTGACTAGGGCTTAGCTTTTAAAACCGAAATTCTTAAATTATCGTACGAATATCATTAAATTTCAGCCTCAAGTCGCTTTAAATCGAAATTTCAATTCGAATTCAAGAAAAAATTCGAATAAATCTACTGAAAAAACTCGAACGAGGAAATGAACGCAGTGAGTAGCGGCCAATGACTATTCACGGGCCTACACTGGCTTTAGGTTTTTACGCATTTAATATACCAGATTGAAGTGAAGGGTATTCAAGGTTCGTGCCGAAAGACTAACAGCATATATACGAGAATTTTGCATTGATTAACAAATTGTGCAAAAACATATTTGAATTCAATAAGCTTTTGAAGCCCAAAGAAAAACTGATATTGAAACGGTGTGTAAAAGTTTCACAAAGAGCGGCGTAACTTTGCAGGATTTGCAGCGGAGAAGAAACTTATGCGTTTTTTTTTAATTGGAATTTTTTGCATAAAGAACGTTTTGCAAAATTTGTAAAATAAACTTTTATCGAATTTATTATAAATATTTAAAAATGATTTTGTTTTTTTGTTTTGTTTTTGCATTTTTCCATTTAATAAAAAGTAAGCAGAGATCTGTTAACTCAAATTCTGCGATTATCATTAGTGACACGCAGCGCGGCTTATCTGTTATCTGTTATCTGTACAGCAGTTCATCATGATATTTAAGGTAAATTTTTTTAAACCTACCTTTATGTGTCTGCCCAAGCAAAAGGTCGTCACTTACAAATAATAAAATGAGTTCATATTCATATTCTTTTACTAAACTCTATACGTTTTTTGTCTGTAATTAAGTTTACTAACCGTAAACTCATTCAAACACTTGTCTAACACCGCTCTATATATATACATAGAGTTATACGATATAGAATATAAAAAAATTTAGAAAATCGTATAATTAAAATATAATTAGAAAAAAAATTCGTAGGAAAAATGTATGAAATGAAAATTCCGTAAGAATAGGCAAAAACAAAATTGTACATTAGTCTCGCACAGTGTCCTGTCGAACACAGTTTGCCGAGCATACTTATCAACAGAACATTACAACAATAAAAAAGAGAAAATTTTCAATTAAAGAGAATAAAAAAAATTCGGCCTAACCTATAGCTTAAGAGAAATGAAAGTCGAGTCTCAAGGAGGAAATGCAACGCTGTATCTCCAGATCAATCGCTGTCGACTTCAGCAACAGTTGAGAAGAAAACGCAATTATATACAGGGATCAGAGTGAACATGAGAAGTCTAAAGTTGAGCGACGATTGCAGACTTGTACACGATTGCCTCCCCATCCTTCCCCCACCACTTAGTTGCGTCTTCGCATCAAAACGAACAGAATGACTGCAAGCACTTTACTTATTTCGCTAAACATGACCAGGAGAATGAGGAGCTTGCCATCATCTCCTTGATGCGTTGATACAATTTACTCTCACTGTGACTGACAATCCTATTGTAATCGATCTCTCGTGCCCTTGAAATATTAACTAGCAATAGTACGCTTGTCTTGTTCACATAGTTGCTGTAATACTGCCGACCGATGGATATGTGATATGTAAAAAAGTGCCTCCGTGTTACTTTTTTTAATATTCTGGATGTGTTCTAAACAGCGAAACGTTCAAATCAACGAATTGTAGTTAATAATGTTTGGTATCAACTGATTTTGCAGGCTTACAAAGACCATACTCTTCTGGTCTCGCTAAACTCGCAGAGTATCCTCTTCTTGCCAAAGCCTTGCAATCGGTGTGATGATGATGCCATGGGATCTATTCAAGGATTTTTCCGCTTGGGATTCTCACAATAGATTTACTTTTCATCGTCGGTAATGATACGAGACAAAAAGGCGTTCTATTGCATCGTTCGGACAAAGGAAAAATGCTGGTGAAGAACGTTCTTTTTAGCACAAGACTCGATCTGACCAACGCTACTAAAGTTGTATTGTTCGGTAGCATTTTGCATTGGCCGACTAGGACCCTTTACGGTCAAATTTCGATCTAAGATTTCCATGCCCGATATTTCTTGCGATTACCGATTCCTATTGACATTGATGCCGTAAAATATTTGTTTATTGCTTCAATTGGCGTATAAACCGACCGATATTTTCCAACCGGGTGAGAATCTCTCGCAAGCGAAGGTCTATGTAGCCGTTAATGTTGTCCAAATTTATTTATGATTGCAATGGAATGGAATGATAAAGCTGTTATACCTTATAATGATGGGTATAAAAATTGTTGAAGAAGGCGGAGCAGAGCAGGTGGTTTCTGTAATACTATTAAAGCCTTTGATTTCGTTTTCAATCGTTCGTTTCGTAAAGTTTATTTCTTCTTCTTTGTTTTATTTTTTATTGTTTTTTTTTTTTTTTGATTTTTCGTCTGCCTTTCCATAGGTCCAGCAGTTGTTATTGTTGTTAATATATTATTGGGTTGGTTGTTTAATTTGGTTTGTTGTGGTTCGGCTCGGTTTTGTTTAGAGCTGTTGTTGTTGGTGGCTTTTGGCTAAAATTGTGTGGTTTACATTTTATTATTGATAGACTCAGGTGATATCGTTGTACACTATAGCAATATGGTAGAAACAAAACAATTTATATAAAGAAGCAACAACAACAATAATAATAATAACAACAACAACAACAAGGACGACAACAATATAAAATCGACTCTAATATTAACAGCAACCAAAACAATAGCAACAACAACAGCAATCAATAGCACTTTAGTTTTATCGGCAGAGAACGAAACGAAAAAGGAAAGAAGGAAAGAAAAAAAAAAGAAAAAAAACTAAGAACTGATTGTGGCAACAAACATTGGTCCATATAGTCGTACAGTTGCTGTTGTTTTATACTCTGTAAAGTTGAGGATACACGCTAAAGAAAGAAAAAGCAAAAGCAAAATATCATTTATGTGCATGCGTGTATGCGTGTATGTGTGTGTGTGTGTGTGTGTGTGTTTATTGTTATGGCCGTTTTGCTGTATTGTGCTTTTGCTATTTCTTTCATAAATTTTTCTAAAGCTTTATTTTTTTTCTTTCTCTCTTGATTGTTGTGTTAGTTGGGTTCAGTAGCAAATTGATTTTGTTCGTTTGTGGATTTATTAACACTATAGCATAGATTTATTTGTAATTTATGTTTTAGTCAAGCACTGAGAGACACCCAGGCATACACAATATGGGCAGAGTCAGTTAAAGTCAGACATAGACAAACAGGTAGTAACAGAAGAATGATGTGATTACAAATTCG
Source organism: Glossina austeni (assembly GCA_000688735.1). Lineage (NCBI taxonomy): Eukaryota > Metazoa > Arthropoda > Insecta > Diptera > Glossinidae > Glossina > Glossina austeni. The sequence goes on from KK502403.1 coordinate 4,211,314, forward strand.
TTGAATAATTGACTAGATGCCAAAAGGATAACTGACATTTTGCCTAAACAAATGTACCGTAAGTAGGTGGAGTTGATGGCCGGTGGTTATAATTCATTCATTCTAGCCAAGAGTTGTCGGTTGTTTTAAGTTTACATAAATATGAAATAAATTTAATTAACTGAAAAATGAAACAGCAAAACTTGACAATAATCTCATATTAAGTCTGGAAGAATGTCTAGACAATAAGAAAATTAACTGCAATTGTTACAATTTCTATAACTAAAGCAATTTAAAAAAAAAAATAAATAAAAAAATAAAAAAAATAAAAAACTTTAACATTCCAAGCATAAATGTTTTCTTGACTTGCAAAAGACAAGACGAGCAATCTCTAAGTGAGATTGTCTTCATTTATACACATTTACACACATTTACACATATGTGTGTATGCGTGCAATATGTTCCAAGAGAAGAGTTCAAGTTCATGACTATAATTGCTGCTCAAGGGATATTTAAGTGACTCTTATACTTACACAATAACAGCAACAACAATAACAGCAATAACAGCAACAACAATAACAACAACAACAACAACAATAATAACAATAAACGAAGAAAAAAAAGAGGCTCCACTACAATGTAATTTTCTTTTAAAGAACAATTTAACCAAAGTAATAACAACAACAATTTCAACAACAAAAACGTTCTGTTATTGATCCATCATTGCTATAAGGTGTCCATACCCATAATACGCGGGCCGTGTCGCATGTCGTTGTCTTTTGTATACATAACATCGTTCATAATATTCTTAAAGTCTTACTGCTTCAGCAGTATCATCACCGTTCACATCATTATAATCGTCAAAGAGTTTTTATTACCACCAGCAATAGCAACAGCAACAGCAACAGCACCAGCGCACTGGCAACACCAACCACCGCTGCCAACCAACCTCCAATACCAGCCATCATAATCATCATCACAAAACACTAAAGCAGCTTCGCCATCAGCTAGCAATCGTTGACTAGCTGGTGCGTTTTTATTTAGACTAAAGCCACAAAAATCGTGTCTTTACCGCCCCCTCTCGATCCAATATTATCAGATTAAAAAAATATTTTGCTTGTTTTTTTTTTCTTTTTTTTTTTCATTTTGGTTGTTGCTCTTTATTCCTTTATTATTTAAAATTTTATCCTAAAACGAATATTGGCTGAATGCAATTGATGGCAACAGAGCAAATTAACTAAAAGATGGACCGGCGTCGGTTAAGAACGAATCGTTATGCTCCCTAATCAAAGAATTCATTCCCCTCGATTATGACCAATTGCCAAAACGGTGGAATCGAACTTAGCGCTCGTGATCTCATACAAATCAACTTAGAATTAAATGTCGAAAAAGCTGAATAAATGGTTGACTGAATTTCAATTAATTTCAGCGCATGCATACCTTTCTTTTTCAAAGAGCTCTTCTTGCTCTTCTTTTCATGGTCGCCTGCCTGTGCGATGTTCTCTTTGAAGAGCATTCCTAAAGAATTCAAGTCAAATCTGTTCATAGCGAAATATTATGTTCGCCTATTTTTTTTTTTGTTTGTTTGTTTATTTTTTTCTGAAGTTACTTCCCAAACGGCCCCAAAGCCCCAAATACATCGATTTATGTATATGATAAGCAAACAATAAAAATAAGAAAAATTTGGAATCGTAGTATACATCGTGCACTATGGTTTCGAGACGCTTCGATAAACTAGCGCAACTTGAGAAGAAAATCTTATGATCGACTCAAGGATGAGTTAATGCATGTCTTCATAGCTCTTACACCTATGAAGCTCGATCTTTAGAGATTCTTTAATGCATTGAGATCAATCATGTTTGCCCCGCGCCTTTCGTTCGTCTCCTTTTGCGGAAGGTCTTATGATTCCGTAGATTCTCATATGTCTCCCATATGTTCGCGTGATCGCAAGACTAAATCTTTTTTAAAATCGTTAAGGAACTGAAATATATTAAGAGGCGAGAATCGTTAACTATTGTGTTAATCGAAAAACTGGATTTAAAAAAGTTTCGGTCAATAACGTTCCGATTGGAAGACACATTTACGAAATTTACATCCACGCCTGGTGAGTTAAGTAACCAGGTGAGCTCCATGTAATTTTCTTAATTGGTTTTTGAAAAAACTTTTAATTAAAAGCCATTGAATCGTTTATTTTGAGAAGCTCTAGACTTACTACTGCTCATGAATGATAAAAAAATAGATGCAAAGGTTCAACAAACCAACATACTTCCCAATGATATCTTATTTTGAATATTTGCCCTTACAAAAGGGAATCAGTAGCGATGCCATCTAAGGATATCTGAGGATATCCATGACTGTCACTACACTACATATTCCAATACACTAATGAATAATTTATTAATGCGAAAAGAATAATTATAAGTACCTTGAAGAACTTCAACTTGCTTAAGCACGAGCACTATTTCCGGAAGCCAATGAATTCGCAGCTTCAGTCTCTTTCTTTCTAGCTTCTAGCTAATGCGTAGCCTTTACAGAATAAAGGCGTAAGAGCTTTAATAACTGTTCTCTCAAACGTAATTCTATTTGACTGATCTAGCAGACGATAGTTTTCACTTTAGTCCATCATATCAGAGCATATAGCAGAAGATTCAAAATTTTATTCAAAATTTTTTTTGTTTTCATACCCGTCACCGAACGAGGGCGGAATACTTACACCGTCGCGAACCGTGTGGAGTATCCACGAGGAAACTTCACCGACTGTCCGTCTGTCCGTTTATGTAAAACCTGTAATAAACATGAATCTACAAACATCGAATTTGACAGAAACATTGCAAGCTCTCACTGGCATGTTGATGTTGAAAATGGTTCTAATCGGTCCTCGGTACCTCTTCTTTCTGCCTGTTTTCCTTTCCACTTATAACATGCACGTTAAAAGTGTTCAGATGTATTGTACAAAAATGGAGAAAGTCAACGTTACCCGTCCAATGTTATGAAGTGATTTCGTTCTTTTTTTAAGCGTTTTTAAGATAAAGGTGAAGGATATTAAAAGTTCAGTCATAGTCGAATAGTGGAAAGTTTAGCTTTTCGTTTTTTCTTTTTTTCTTTTTTTGGGGGCATTTCTGAGCATTTTTGGGACAGTAGTGAAGTGTATTAAAAATTCGTTAACAGCCGAATATAGTTTGCGTACTTGATCGTCTTGCCACTTTCAATTATCCTAACTATGCTTTTAAAGGTTACAAGATTATGCACAGAACAACACTTGCTTTAGATTGCGAAAAGTACGAGGCAAGCGTGTCCAGGTGCAAATATTAGTGTTGTTTTGGTCGCGTTCTATACAAAATTAGTATAATAAAGAAGGTAAGCAAAGCATTGCAGCACTTCTGCAAAACTAAGTTTGCTAACTTGGCCTCACTGTCGCAAAAAACACTCGTGACTCCTTTAATTTCCAAAAAAAAAAAAAAGGGTGCATATTGTTGCACAAATACAAATATACATATACATATATATATATATATATATATATATATATATATATATATATATATATAGAGAATTTTGGCGAAGTTTAAAAACTTAAAGTGGATCACAATGAAGTCAAATTTCTGAATTCATAAAACAGTACAGCAATCATAAAAGTCAAGCTTGGCAATTAGATAAACATGGGGCAGAACATGGGATTTAACGAAGAGGTATATGCTTGGGACAATATAATGACGTCCTTAGTAACTGAAGGTAGTTCGAGCGCATTATCTTATCGTATCTCCTTCACACATACATATCTTGAAACCATGAATGCATGAAGAAGAGAGGAAATCGTATATGACATAAATATTGGAAATGAAAAGCGATTTTGAGTTTAACTCGGTGAGGGTAGAAAATTTACACAAGTAATATGTAGCGAGGACGCACCGCTTCGACGTAGACGGATGTTAGGCAACCTTCCTGGTCATTTTATATTGACTTTTTTGATGCATAAAAATGATCTTGAAAATGTGATGAGTACATGATTTTTCCTTATTAATGGCACGAGTGCAAAAACTTCGCTTGTTTGATGGGCTTTCTATATACAACTCGAGAAAAACACTTTTATCACTTTTATGTCCCGTTAAAATTGATAGCACTTTCTTCAACCCGTTTCAAGCGTGTTTTCAAGCATGTTTGTGTGTCAGTAAACTATATTGACTTTTACACTTAATCTGGAGAATCGAAACTGAAATGTATGCATGTGTTACGATTTAGATAAAAAAAGAAATCAACAAAAATTCGCACATATTAAAGGCTACATATGTGTTATGTGAAGACAATATGTGGAGTTCTAGAAAATGATGATATCCAAAGAAGGTTTCTCTACACTGTGCAGGTACCTCTTAGAAATAACCAAAATTTCCAAATTTTCGAACGAAGCTAGTCTTTAAGTTTTTCCGATCCGCCTGAGTGGCCGAGAGACAAGAGTCTCTCGACTAGCAACTCAATGGTCATGGTTTCAAATCTCAAGTGCGGTAGAGTTTTTAATCCTTTGCACTCGGTTGTCCCCGCTGAGGGGACAACGTAAGTCTAGCATATCACTCGGTTGTCCCCGCTAAGAGGACATGACAGTTTGTTAGCTATTACGGACAATGAAATTATTTCAGCGTGTGTGCAAACCGTGTTTAAGAAACACTTGTTCTCCTGTAGTTTACTGTAGGTTCCTGATGCACAAGGATACCATATGTACACTGACAAGTATTATACCAGCATTTCTTTAGCGGAAGATTTGCTAAAGATGAAGTGTAATCTTACCGGCCCAGTAAAAGTAAATCGAAAAGGCCTATCCATGACAATTCGTAAATCAAAAAATTTCCATCAAAAAAGCCAATGGGGGATTGTATTGTCTGTTCTGGGAGAAAAACACCAGGCGGAAGGCGGCAAAGAACATTTTATTGCGAAACATGTACAACTCAACCCGCTATGCATGTCGGGAATTGCTTTAAACTTTACCCTACTGTGGAAAATAAATTACAAATAAATTTTGATATTTTTTTTGTAAATATGTGTTCTTCAATGTCCACAAATTCATATAAAAGAAATTTCATTACAATTCCTTAGTTGGTTCTAAAATTATACTGCACAAGATCATATAATAAACGTACATACGTTTGGGTTAAAAAGTGGCGTCGACTTTCTGGCAGGTAACGAGTGCAAAAGGGTTAATAAAGTCGAAAGCCTTAGATGGTAGTGCCTTAAGACTTTAGTCGTACAATGTACTCGCTGGCTAAATTTATAATAATAATAAAAGGCAAAGTGGGAAGCACTTGTATCCAGTGCTAGTCGTGAGGTGTGACAACATTACGAGATCGGAAAAGTGACGATTTGCAAAACTTGAAAAACTTGTCTTTGCATTTGTTGTGCTTACTATCCGTTGCAAAATATTCCGTTGTAGATACGCTGTTGCGGCCACAAATTGAAATTTGGTACTTTCCCAACTATAGGCTCTTCTTCTACTCATATCTCTTGCCAAGTGGTGCAGCTTCGTTGAATGGATGCACTTTATGGTTTTCATTTCCGTAACTCGATTACATTCGCGTTCGCTTTTGTCCTCTTGACATATATTACGAATGTATTCTGTGCTTTGGTCCGTCAACCTGTGTCAAGCGGGTCATGTTTATGTTATCCACGTCATATGCAAGACGACATAGGTTACCAGGCACCAGTTAATTTTTTAATCTCTCAGAGTATTTCCTTTATTAGTGTAACACGGTGAAAGAAGAAGAGAGGAAAGAGAAAAAATAGAAAGATGAAGGCGAAGCAGTCTAATGAGTGTGTGCCCAGTCGATAAGGACTTTGCCTTTACCTTCGGAGCGCTCATCATAGCTGCAGCTAAATATAAAATGAATAATAAAAATTTCAAAGTTCACAAGTTCTAGTGCATATCTATAAATGCTTCGTCGGATGAAATGGCCTCCCGCGGTAATTAGATCGGATTCGATAAAATTATAAATAATGAAAAACGAAAAAAAAGTGCATAAACAAGATTGAAGAAAACCTTTTAAATACATTGGACACGCATTGTATTGTTGTATAAAAATTTGCTTAAGAAATTTGACGTAAATTTGACGCGCAAAAAGGATCATTTGACCTCTCGTCATAGATTTGGTGTTAAGCTGTGGTGCGCAAGCTATTAATTTAAAGTTTACCATGCGTAAGAGGTACAGACGATAGCTTTTTCACATATTGTAAATTTCGCGAAATCTCTGCGAGATATCTGTGCGTTATTGGCAATTGCATATGGGATGATTAAGTTAATATACCTCTTTCTCGTTGCGGTATGTACAACGATAAGTAAATTGCATCAAATGACCGCTAGCGTCTTAAAATGTATTTATTTTTTTTTTTTCGCGAAAATCGCAGAACACAGAGTGTATTTAGTTGTTTCGGCTACGCTGACGAAAAGGATGAGGGCGATAATGACAACAATAAATACAGACAAGCTAACATAAAAAAGGAAGAAGTAGAAAAGCTTCTTGCCAGGCAAAACCGACCAATTACATACCATAATAAAGTTCTTTATTTGTCTTTATGTGTCTTGTAAACACTAACACACAGTATAACTTATTTCTTTCTAAAGATCTGCCTTTATATATAGAAGGACAAAATACGTCAACTGCCATACTGCCCAAATAGTAGTAATTTTCTTGTCAAAGGTCTTATTTTGCTTCCACTGTTTTCCTCACAAAATAGTAAAATTGAAAATTTATTGCTATAAAAAAAAGCTTCTTGTCATCGGTACCTGAATAGCGGATCGGTTGCAAAAGATTTGACTCAAAGGGTGCAAATTTGATGCAGTTTATTCTACTACAATGAACAAGTGACAGCATTACACTTCCTACACTTCCGACCATTAGATATCCTAAGCCACACTGCACAGTTTTCGTGAAGGCTCGCATATCGGAGGGCTGGCGTTAGCCAAATTTAGCAAACCTCCTCAACACTATAAAGGCATGGTAAGGTCTAAAAGTAAGAGCCCACATGATTCGAATTTCCTACGATTAAGTTTTAGGCTACTTTCCCACTATCGAATAATTTTCATCACAAAATATTCAGAATTACACACAGAATTGGCACAAAACGATCTTAGTTTTCATGAGAATTCTTCGCCTTTTGTCATATGAAGATTCAGTTTTCGTACGAACGGTTATGTGAAAGGGCCTAAGAACCGTTTTTTGTCGACAAATTTTGAAAATTGCAAATTTTTTCTTCAGCCATTATATATGATAGAAGTAAAGATCGTACTAATAGTCTGCTCCAATTCATTTCCAGCAGAGACCTAGAGAGAGATCCTTGCGCGAGATAATGTCAGTAGTTTGCTGACATGTGTCATAATTTATCAAAAATAGCGATCGGTAGGTTGAGATTGAACACAAATACACATGGACAGACAGAGGGATATTGAATCGATCAGTGCAATGGAAGGTAGGACTACTTGAAGTGCTTTCCACTATTACATAAATCCGCACAAACTCAATATAATCCAGAACGCATTCCATTGACTGCGAATGATTAGTTAGAAGTTCAAAGTTACTAAACGTCAAATCAAAGAATTGTTTCATTTCTATAAGCGCTTATATATAGTATGACAGATCGATTTAGTCTTTATTGCTTTCTAACCTATAAAATGTGGCGCAATTTTTCATTAAATCTTAAAATTAGACTTTTTCGCGGGAAATTAGAAATTCTTGTCTAGTTCTTTATAAGAGTCGTTGTTGTGTTTTTTTTTTTTTTTATATTTAAAAAACTTTTATCCAAATTCGAAGAAGTTCGTATCTTAAACTTTGAAATATTTGATGATATTTTTTGAAATAATTTTTAAAATTGACTTAATTTTGCTTACATTGAAATCGACTTCGTGAGGAAGTTTCCTCCGGTAAGTCGACACGAATAGTGTGTTTTGCTGACTATCAAGTCTTCCTATAACGTATTTTTGGGTCAATAATTGCCATGCCCATCTTACGTCCAATGGACTTTCAGAAAGTATGAAGATAAGCTTAAATTAGGTTGAAGAGAACTCGTCCATGATAAGCCTTTAGCTCTAGCTTTTAATAAAAACATTTTTTTCCAGTAGGAAAGAATTATTTATTCAATCACTTTAACAGATCAAGGTGTTTAGAGAGAATGGATGCAAAAAGGAAAGAGAATCAAAAGAGGCAGAGAGCAAAGAGCAGGCTTCTGTTCTCCTGATAGTAAACAAAATTTTTCCAAACCTTTCTCTCCCTTCTGTCGGGCCAGTTGCACGAATGCTATCAAAATCAACGCACTTCATCTGTTTGCAGCTTTCTTCGGAACCCGAAGATGCCGGAGATTCTTCTTCAACGCCGGTAGTTTCTCTTTTTTCCTCAACATCACCATCGTACAAAATCGATCTTATGCTAAAGGACGACATTTTTTTTAATCTTTTTTCTAAAATTAATATTTAAACAATTGTTCACTCAGATCGGCGCGCGCAACAATTATTTCCGAAATGTGACAAAACGTTGTGTTGGAAGCGATATTTATACCATATTCTAAAGGATGAAAGTATTTACCAAACTTTCCCAGCTGCAATACAAACGAATTCTCGTTTACTCTAATCGTTCCGTAATCAGTGATTTTTCCCGCTTCGGCTCTCGTAACACACAATGCGATTACTGTGATTAACTCGTGAGTAGGCGCCAATTGACTTCTTCACCGCATCGTAAAACTATTACATACACGCTTATAGACTGACTTTGTCGCGGATAAAACGACAAATGTATACTAATGTTATTTATTATAGCCGTCGCTAAAAGGTGCCCAACAGTGTACAACAATGCGTTTCAATGCGTTTGCTCTACGTTGCAAATACATGTCGGTTACATTTCGGCTTACAATTGAAGCGGGAAAAAAGTTGAAAATGTCGAACCGACAGCCAGCTTGTCTTGTCGGTCATTTTAAGGCTTTAAATAAAAAGTAATTTTGTCTTTTTCAGGAGCATTTTCCGCTCATGGAAAATAATTAGTGAACTGACTTTAACTAGAGCATATATTGTTTTCGATGTAAGTGAAGTGTGTTCAGGATTCTACTTAAGTGCATGGTATCGTTAATTTTTCTTTTCTTCCTCTCGCAAATACTTAAAATATTGGTTTTTTTTTTCAAAAACCGCTCAAGTGAATAGTTTGCATATCTGGCATAAGGGTTTAAATGGAAATTACAGAAGCGAGCATCATATTTAATAATCGTTTAGGACTGCTATTGATTTATGATATATTAGTGTCGCCACAAAATGTTAACAAATTAAGTCAGCAAAAAAAACTGGGATAATACGATCTAAGCGATCAAAATCATTAGTGCTTGTACCGTAGGTTTACGAGGTATTGACTTCTTTCCTCAGGAGAGAGCTGCAAAAAATGTGAAGCGAAGCTAGTCGAGCCGAACGACATTAGATCCTCCTAAAGGGGAAAAAAATGTTTCGAATTTTTATATTCGCAAATTTCATTATTTCGCACATACATAAGAAACGATGTTGCGCATTACGTTGAAAAAATATCTTTTGCTTACGAGAAAAATAATTTATAAAAAGCCGCAGCCAGGAGAGGTTGAAGTGGATTTCATTCGGAAAATTTCGATATGCAAAATGTTTCAAGTCGAGCGAAACTGATGGGCAGGTATTCTGCTGACGCTATGTATCGGGAGCATCAGCGTAAATTAAGATACTGAGAGAACTTTGTTCAGAAATTACAATGCAACCCGATGTCAACTGACCCAAGCATTATATGACTGACGTTTTTTACAATCTGTGCAGAACTTACTAATGGATGCTTTAAATTAATTTGACAATAGACGCATGCAAGACGACTTTTTTACTATATACCGCAAAGGTTTACAGCGATGGCATTCTAGTATCAAAAGTCATGCATAAAGGAGGTGGAAAACGTTATATACAAATAAATTTTGTGTAAAGAACAAGGAAAAGCTCTTTCATCATTGAGATGAAAATATAGTTTTTTGTTTTTCGCTTAGATGTGAAATGCGATTGAGCTTTTGATTTATCGTGTATTAAGAACTCTGCTGGATACGAAAAATCTATCGAAAAATTGATTAAAGAAATCTATCAGGAACAAAGTCAATCAATGGATTTATTTGTATGTTGTTCAATGTGATTATCATTTTTGTCCATTAACAACATTATCGCGGCAAAAATCGATGTTAATTTATTCTCTCTCTACAATTCTTTTCTAATTTCGCACCTTTTCCCCTCCTTTACTCCTTAAAAAAAAAAAAAAAAAAAAAAAAAACTCACCGGTGCACTAAATTTTAGGAGAATATTTAAAATCAACCTTAAAATTTAAACTGGCTTTTTTGGGGGTAGTGTGCGGGGGGGGAGGGGGACAATGCAAAATCAAATGAAATGCAATCACAAATCTTTTCTTCAAAGGCCATTGAAAATGATGACAATTACAACGCAAGCACATGGAGGTCAAAAAAAAAAAACAAAAATGATGACGGACTCAAGACCACAAGGTTTACTTTAACAACAACTTGTAAGCCGAAGCCGTACGAAGCAGTCATTCAGTTGCAAAAAAGCTAAAAAAAATAAAAAAATAAGACCTAAGCAACTCAAGCACTCATTTATTCCATTCAACCCATCATCCAACCAACCATCCATCCATCCATCCATCCATCCATCCATCCATCCATCTATCCATCTATCTAAGTATATGTTAACAGTAAGCATACCATAGCAGTTTGTCTTGGCATTTCGCTTACAGCAGCATTAAAAGCGTTTATGGCAACAACTTCTGTTACAAACTCAGAAGCAACAACAGCAGCAACAACTTTATATTGCAAAGTGTCTCTAGGTTTTGGCTGTGATGCAGCGGGGAATTATGTTTAGTTGAGTGCATGTTATGATTTTCTACGGAAAATCTGTTTTGGGTGTTCAATGTGTAAGTCATTTATTTCCCAGAAGGTGGACGCTGTGGATAGTTTTTAGTTGGACGCTTTACTTTGCCAACTAAGGTTGACTGTCTATGATAGAAAATTTGTTGTGGTTAATTTTCTTGAAGAAAAAAAAAAAAAAAAAAAACCACCAAATATCCAAACTTAAGTAAGGCTACACGTATATGATTAGTTTTAATGCCATAATAGAGCCTTGAATGGAATTTCTGTAGGGGAGCAGTTTATTTTAAAAAACAAAAAGCCAGGAATAAAAGACAAAAGGACCGACGATAGAAGTGAAACTGTATCATAATATTTAATATAAAATTGCATGCATTTCGTATCTATCTATCGGCTATCCTGCATATATTTTAAAGGATGTCGAAAAATTTTTATTTTATTTCCAAAAATTGATAACAGCAGCAGCAGCAGCAGCAAGAATCGTTCTGGTTACCCCATATGTTTGCTAAAACACACCAAAGTAACGTCTATTAAAAAGTCAAACTCAAGCAACTGTCTCCCCCTTGTTTTTGCTTGCGAAGATCTCTCTCTCTCTCTCTATCTCTTTCTCTCCCTTTCTACTTACTGATGAAACGAAAATAAGCGAAAATATGTCAAACACTAATGATAGGTTTTTATGTAAAAACTTTAATCTAAAAAATAAATAAATAAATAAATAACTCTGCTGTCAACTGTCTGCGTGTATAGTTCGTATAATATAAATAAGAACAAGAGCAATTGCGTTTCCTTTATATATCTGTGAAATCTTTACGATCAAATCAAACGCTCTTATTCCAAAAGTCTATCTTTGGCTGTCGTAGATGGTCAGTCAGTACTGTGGTTAAATCATTATAATGCCAAGAACGGTCAACCTTTAAGTCAAATATCGCAGTAAAAACAACAACAAATATAGCAGCATATCAAGCCGGTCTACCTTGCATACACGTTCACTACTACTACTACTACTACTACTACTACTACTATAAGGAAAAAGGAAAAAAAAAAAAAACTAAAAAAAAAGATAATAAAAGCTGTCGCTATTCAGAAGATTTGCCAATTATAGAGTTGCGTTAATACAAAGACCGAAAAAAATGAAATCTGCCTTAAGGTTGGCTAACGAAAAGGAAAAAAAAAAACAAAAAAAAAAAAAAATTACAAATGCGTTCGTCATCGTCAAGAGATGTCGTCCATTTGTGCAAAGGATCACACATGTACGATCGGATGTTCATGTGTGCGATGTCAGTTCGAAATGACGGACTGCGAATGGATTAAACAATTTTAAAACCTATAATAGCCTGCAGTTTAAGAACGGGACTAAAGTTAATCTGAACATTTTTCCAGTGCAATGTCGCTGCTATTATTATTTCAATGGTTCTTCAGAAAACTTGATCAACTGTCGTTATATATATATACGAATATATACGAATGTAAAATTGTTCCTGTTTTATATTCTCTCCTACAGTTTTCAACTTGTGTGGGGTTTGGCTATTTATTTACTTTTTTTTCAACTGCATCTTTGACTTCTTCGTCTGATTGGACAAAAATGTGTTTGTGTTGATATTTATTCGTTTTTTAATTCGCAAACAATTTTTAATTCGTTATTCAAACCATTTAAAGCAATTTGCTTTCCGACAACATACATACACAAACACACAAAAAAAGCATCATTATTTTCTCGTTGAAGTTGTGACGATGTCACTGAGGAGTGAGTTAAATTTTAAATTTAAAACCGACGAATACAAAGACAATTTTTCTTTTCTTATTACTCTCTACGGTATGTTAGAACAATCATCGCACAACTCCGACTCGATTTGACTGTATGTGTCTGTCTGTTCGTCCGCTTCTCTACTCGATTGTCTATCATTTTGTTTTGATACGGTTTTCGTTCAGTCCTCGTACGTCACTTTGTACTCCCTTCCCTTCTGCTCGCCATCTCTTTTATTAATTTATTTTTCATTTATTTATTTATTTGTAAATAAATTTACAATGAACGCATTTGAACGCTGCCGAATTAATTTAGATCGTCTATGCTCGCCTGTATTGACAATCGCAAATCGTTCTCGAGATTTGAACCCGCGACCATTGAGGCCGTCTATTTTATATATGCATTTTCTTGCACGGTGTGTAGCACATTTTTTTTTTCGTAAATTCTCTTTTACATGGTTTTTATTTACATTACCTTTTTTGTCAAGTCTTTTCTCGTCCCTTTAAGCGTTTTTCCCATTTTTTTTTTTTTTAATATTTAACATAACTTTTTAGGCGTTTTTAATACTGCGAATTGTCGCGTTCGCCTATTCGCGATGGTAACGCTGCCGATAATGTGCTTTTCAAATCGACTTTATGTCTTCAGTTACGAAGTCACGGAGCAATGTTTTGAATATTTGTACATAGGTCGGAAACAGACGGAGTTAAGTCAAGCTAAGGCAATGTTCAAAGGCCGCAGTTGTCCGCCGATAATTTTAATGAACGGATACGCACAACAACAACGCATAGAGCTCACCTAGTATTCTTGGTCCACAAAAAGCAATTTCTAATATCTGTAGCCCCACCTCACTATAATTAAAGAAAACCTAATCCTATTGCCTTTCAAACGCAACGGTATTGGAAATTTTTAATATAATACCGTTAGAGGTGATAAGCAGCACACGTGAACTTTTTTTTTTTTGCAAAACCTATAAATCTATTAAAATTATATGCAGGAAATATTTCGCAAAATTTTGTTCTACTGTTAAAAAACTCAGTTATCCGAAAAAAAAAAATACCGAAAAACTCCAGAAATCATAAAAAATATTGATTTACATAATAATCTAAACAGAATCTAATAGAACTTTGTGAACATTTCGGTCGGCCGTAACAGGCGATTGATTGTCTCGTATTATCACACATTGATGATAGATGTACTCCAGGTGCCAAATAACGAATATATCTCCCCTTTGTGTTTATATATCGGCAGAGTATGTACGCTATATATCGATCTCATCTCGATATTGTACACAGATTTACCTGAACAATATAAAGGCTGATCGGTAAAAGTATATATTTGATTAGTGAAAAGGTCGCAATAATTTTACGCAACGCAACGCAATAACATTCGAAAATTATTTGTTAGTCAAAGTTAATCTTTTTCCATATGCAGTGTGGATGAGTGGCAGCTTTTGCTTCGTGCTTTGGAATTGACATTTAATGACTTTGCCAACTATTGCAATTTCACCTGACTAACCTAATATAACTTTGATTATATTCTTTTTTTTTCCATCTCTTCTTCCATGACGAACAAAAACCAACGGTAAATTTACTTAAGTTTGAAGTTACAAAAGTTTAAGAGAACTTTTCGCCCTATAATGATTCATAAATTTTGTTCATTTTAATCTTGAATCCATGAATAGTGCCATGAAGTTAGTGACGAGAAAAGCAAAACTTTTCATTTCAATAAAGTTCGGGTTTGTGGCCGGAAGAGATAGACGGAATAGTAATCATCAACTGCATTGTCTATGCATCCGATTTCACTTTTTCTTTGAATAGAGAAGGATTCTCTCGCTTACCGCACGTACGTACGTGCAGCTCTAACAAATTGAGAAGAAAGAAGATGAAAATGTTACGTCTCTAATAGATGACTGAACCATGTCTTGTCTGTTCGTTTTCTGCAAAGTTACACTGAGAGCGTATATAAATCCTTTTAACACATTGGATAGGTAGGTACTACCTGACGTGTTTCCCAGGTGACTATTATTGTCTGCATTGTCTGCATGGTTGTCTTATCGCAATGAGTTCGTTTTTCAAGGTAACCTGGCAACTAACGGCCGTTTGAATTTTCACTTGAGGGTTTCTCAAACAAATGACGAAACGATAATTAGCTTAAATGGCTTTTGTAAAACAATTTATAATCGTTATGACACATTTGACACACATTTTGCCAATCATGGCAGCAACGAACTAAATCCGTGTATATTACGATTATCACAATATTTGAATATTTGAATACGTATTCGTATCACTGTAAAGTACGGATTAACGGTGTGCGACATGACGGCAACGATTGGATTAGTAAATTGCACAATACAAACAAATAGACCGATTAAGATCGAATGGTATGATAAAAGGGGGATCTATCTCAACTCCTTCTAGATGATCTGGGATATAATGCGTTTGAGTATTTGGAGCATTGGAAAAGTTCATATGGCACAACGGAAAGGCTACCAAAGCTACGAAAATTCCGTGATGTCATAATAGCACAAAATTAGTTTCATAAAGTGAATATATTCTTGATCGGTATTGAACTCTGGATTTGAATTAAACATGTCTGTCCATCCATATGTCTGTCTAAGTGTTCTCCTGTATTAACTATTACCTCGGTTTCAAATGAAAAATTCGAAGCTCTTATATGCGTGATGGTATTGAAAATGATCGGTCAAAGGGCACGACTAGAATGCAATGAAAACACCTCTGTTGCCAGAAGAAAAAAAAAAGTGTTTTTTCTACTTGTTACTCGTAGACTCGTAGCAGACAAAATGATAACAATTACCCACGTATGTCCAACAGATGATCGTGCAGTACTTGTACAATATTGGAAAATAATCTGCCACGCCCACGCAATACGTCCTATATGTTACGTAGTACTGTAAGCGTATGCTTCGACCGATTTGAGCCATTCCGAGAACTTGCAATATTTTTGGCAAATTTGTTTACAGCAGACGTTACACAGACGGATAGACGGACATGCGTAAATAGATTCAGAAGTTGATGCTGATCAAGAATACATATGTTTTATGGGGTTTCAGAGATCGCAAGCGCTCAAGGGACATCTCCTGTACATGTAACACGATGATGGTCAGAGAAAAATGGAGAGAGAGGGATAGATGAATAGATAGATAGATATATAGATAGATAGAGAGAAAGAGAGAGAGAGAGAGAGAGAGAGAGAGAGAGAGAGAGAGAGAGTGAAAGAAAGAAAGCAGTGAGACAGTGAGAAAGAAAGAAAGGGTGAGAGGGAGTAGTCGGTGACTGCGATATGCATACCCGATCGATAAGTGCCGTACCTTTACCGAGCAACCACCCATTACACCTGCGGCCGCAAATAGCAGAACCTGGCAGGCACGAGACTCAGCATATGTTATTTTTTTTTTGTTAAAATATGTTCTCCTTAGAAAGTAATTAATAAATGGAATCATTTTAAAAATGATTAGTTCACTCAGTTTTCCATCGTTTCTCGAAAGAGGTCAAAATCGTGTGCGTGCTTTTTTCATGTTTTTTTTTATTTTTTTTTATTTTATTTTTTTTTTTTTTAACTTTCGGTAAAAAGAAAAGAAAAAAACAGAAAAAGTTTTTACAAATTAATGCCCCGCAGTGTTAATGTCATTTTAATTATTTGTCGTTATCATGGACCCACAGTAAGGAGAATAATCGCAAGTTACGTATTAAGAGAGAGAGTAAATTATCAAATCAACAGTTGTTGGAATGAAAATATGCACGTAAATATATATATATATATA
>KK502403.1:4242747-4258078 GCA_000688735.1 Glossina austeni
TTTTTTTTTTTTTTTTTTTTTTTTTTTTTTTTTTTTTTTTTTTTTGTCAAAAGAATCGCGTGCTGTAAAATTATTCTTTTTCTTTTATTTTGATAAACCATAAAACAAAGAATAGTCGTATAAAAATATTCGTCAAATTTTCTAAGAAACAAGTCAAGTGTCATACTGCCAAACATTTTACGGGTCAACTACATGCAAAAATTATTATCGAAAAGCAAAGAAAAAAAAAAAGAAAAAAGAAAAACGAAATTTATATTTCAAAAAACAACAAAGAGTCGGTCCAGAAAAAAATACACAATAATTTGAATTTTACAACTTGCAGTTAATACATGAGCACACACAACCGCATGCTGACAACCTCTATATGCAGACGTTCTTAAACTTGAATTCACAAATCCAAATATATTACACTTTCTCGACAGATGTCGAGAAATGCATTCTAATTGTCTACAGAAAAAACATCGAGCAGACCGAAGTGTCGCTTGAACATAACTATTTTCGTTATGCAATAATAGGGCCGTCAAAGTCAAAGAGAAAAGTAGAACTAACAGAATGAATATCTAACAGAACCTGGCAAAATGATAAGCATTTCTCCCGCGTATTACTTTCAAATGTAAGTTAAGTCTAATGCCGTTCGGCTCGACTAGCTTCGCTTCACATTTTTTGCAGCTCTCTCCTGAGGAAAGAAGTCAATACCTCGTAAACCTACGGTACAAGCACTAATGATTTTGATCGCTTAGATCGTATTATCCCAGTTTTTTTTGCTGACTTAATTTGTTAACATTTTGTGGCGACACTAATATATCATAAATCAATAGCAGTCCTAAACGATTATTAAATATGATGCTCGCTTCTGTAATTTCCATTTAAACCCTTATGCCAGATATGCAAACTATTCACTTGAGCGGTTTTTGAAAAAAAAAACCAATATTTTAAGTATTTGCGAGAGGAAGAAAAGAAAAATTCACGATACCATGCACTTAAGTAGAATCCTGAACACACTTCACTTACATCGAAAACAATATATGCTCTAGTTAAAGTCAGTTCACTAATTATTTTCCATGAGCGGAAAATGCTCCTGAAAAAGACAAAATTACTTTTTATTTAAAGCCTTAAAATGACCGACAAGACAAGCTGGCTGTCGGTTCGACATTTTCAACTTTTTTCCCGCTTCAATTGTAAGCCGAAATGTAACCGACATGTATTTGCAACGTAGAGCAAACGCATTGAAACGCATTGTTGTACACTGTTGGGCACCTTTTAGCGACGGCTATAATAAATAACATTAGTATACATTTGTCGTTTTATCCGCGACAAAGTCAGTCTATAAACGTGTACGTAATAGTTTTACAATGCGGTGAAGAAGTCAATTGGCGCCTACTCACGAGTTAATCACAGTAATCGCATTGTGTGTTACGAGAGCCGAAGCGGGAAAAATCACTGATTACGGAACGATTAGAGTAAACGAGAATTCGTTTGTATTGCAGCTGGGAAAGTTTGGTAAATACTTTCATCCTTTAGAATATGGTATAAATATCGCTTCCAACACAACGTTTTGTCACATTTCGGAAATAATTGTTGCGCGCGCCGATCTGAGTGAACAATTGTTTAAATATTAATTTTAGAAGAAAGATAAAAAAAAATGTCGTCCTTTAGCATAAGATCGATTCTGTACGATGGTGATGTTGAGGAAAAAAGAGAAACTACCGGCGATGAGGAAGAATCTCCGACATCTTCGGGTTCCGAAGATAGTCGCGACAGTAAGCCAAATTACACATACAGTGCGCTGATTTTGATGGCGTTGCGCAACAGTCCCGACAAGCATTTGACGTTGAGCGGCATTTGCGCCTGGATAGAGAAGAATTTCCGATACTATCAGAAAAACAAAAGTCAGTGGACGAATTCTATTCGTCATAATTTAAGCTTATCCCCATACTTTATGAAGGTGCAACGGGCTTTAGACGATCCCGGACGTGGAAATTATTGGACTATAAATCCGTTGTTTGAAGACTTGAAAGTCGGCGAGACAACTGGACGTCTAAGACGCAATAGTAACGGTACTATTATCCAACAACAATCCTTTCCCGTTGGTGCCGCTATACGTGCAAACTATCCGTATCGTGCATTTGCTCAGCACTACACACCGCACGCTGTATACTTTCCGACACCGGAAGAAATGCATTTAGCCCAACAGGCAGCAATAATGCAAAGGCAAAGAGAGCAATACTGGAGTTTGTATCAACAGAATCCGCAACAAGCAAACGTGCCATACGGAGCAAACTTTCACACCCAATCGACTTCAATGTGAAGCAACGAACAAAGCTTTCCATCCCAACGTTACGAACTACGATTGTAAATATTTGCCATAACGAGATTGTAAATATTCATCAAATATTTTAAATTTTAAGTAAACCAAGTTTTTTTGGTTTCCATTAAACTTTTCTTCTTTTTTTTCTAAATAAATATAAAAAAAAAAAAAAAGACACCGAACAATAATTGCGATCAGTGATCAATAATTTTGAAATTTGAATGAGGAGATGTAAGGAGAGCAACAAAAATTCTCATTAACAACAATTTTGTGAAATTTATTTCAATCCTTAATAAAGAGCTGAACGAAACTTTTAAATGTTTAGGAAAACAATTTTAGGCGATACGCTCTCTGCGATTTGCCACATTTGACATTTGAGTGGTATTTACTAACTAACTTTGAACTCCCGGAAAATCATTTGCAGTTAAATTTTGATTTGCCCAATTTTTACATCCATTTGTCCATATGTCCACAGCTATGGGCTGTGGGTGTTATATGGGCTGGCCGATGATGGTCGCTTATATAACTTTTTCCATTTCCTAAAGCTTAAGAGCTGACTGAATGCCTTGAATGCTTTGAATCGATTGACGTCATAAAAGCAAAAGCCGGCAAAAGTTTCGCTTCTGGAAAGCAAAATTGACTTTGGTAACTGAGTTAAGGAGTAAACGTAAAGTTTGTGCTTTTTTGAGCGAAAACATCTGGAACATCATTTCGGCCATCCATCCGCCTATTTGTCTTTCCGCGTATCCATCTTTCATCTGGCATATGGTCGAGTTGCGAATATCAATAAAATCAGATCTCAGATAAGATCAGCAACAAAGTTTTGATCAAAATTGCCAACAAAACCGCATATATAAATAAACCAGAGGTGAAAGTTTAAACGCTAAACAATCATATAAAATAAGGGAAATATTTTATTATCGCCATGATTGCCCCCCCCCCCAAACCCCCCCAAAAAAAATAAAGCAAAAATGCCTTAAGCCTTGCTTGCATCCAATTGCTAATCTTTCGGTATAAATTAAAACTTCAAGTTGTAGTTGAAAATGGGATTTAAAGGGCATCTTTTAAGAATGTCTTAACAACGCAATATGTTTGGGAACAACTGGCTTTTATGCTTTCTTTTTTCTTTTGTTTTTTAGTTCTCAACAAAGCAATAAATCTGAGCAGCAAATGTGGAAACTTTTTACAAAATCACTTAAAACGTAGGATAAAACATTTATGATAAAAAAAAGCAACAATAATAACAACAAGAATAACAGGAACAGTAAAACTGCTGACAACTACAGTAACAGTTCAATAATAAATATGATCATAATTTACATATGCGAACACTGCATACAAGAAATCATGTTGCATGTTGTTGTTTGTTACCAAAGCGAAAAGGAAATAAAAAGCAAAAAAAAAAGTAAAAAAAAATAATAATAATAAATAAATAAATAAATAAAACGAAGAAAACATTATCACCACACAACTACTACCAACTAAAGCTTATGCACATACCTTACCGCTTTTTACTGTAGCGGGTAAAGCGACCCTTTCATATTTACTTAATACATATATATATATATATGTATATATATATATATATATAGGATAACAACTACAAATACAAGCAGAAGTTATTACTGAACGTTGTTTGTTCTACCAACAATTGAATATTTTCGACATCAATTGCTTCACTAAAAGCATTGGCAGCGATACTAAAAGCTTAAGAAGAGCGTAAGAATGAGCGCGACATTTGGTATATGGTTATGTTTGTGTTAGTGTTTGTTTGTGCATTTTGAAGGCAAACAAATATTTAGATGTTGCTGCCGTCTTCAATGATGTTGTTGTATATTATGTTACATTTCATCGGTAAAACAAGAACCAACCAACTAACAAACAACATGAACAAGCAGAGCCGCCAAAAAGACAGACAAAGATATACGAACAAGAAATTATTAATTTTTTTGCACAAAAGTTTGTTGCAGCAACAGAAAGCGAAGAAAAAGCAAAACGAAAACGCAGAGAAAACTTATTCTTTTTATTTCTTAACGACACAACATCACCAGCAATAGTAACAACAACAAACACACATTTAAAAAGACATCTACAGCATATTCAGCAATGTTGTCATCATCATCATTATGATCTTGTGGAAGCGCTGCGTTTTTGCTTTCGCTTCTATCTTATGGTCAAGTACAGCGATCAACGCATAAAACAACAAACACAAAATTTTAGTGTAGTGTTGTGTAGTGTCGGAGTTTGTGCTGCACTGTGTGCGCTGTATGATCTGCGCTTATCGCAGTCGTAAGCGAGGAAAATTGTGACTTTGTAAAGTTGACGATGAGTTCGCGAACATGCTCTCACGTTGAGTTGTTATTAACGCGCACCGTGTGTTGGAGACGCCACAAAGCCGCCGATCATTTGCCTTATTTTACCCTTATTCCCAATGACGCGATGATATTGCTTCTCAATGCTATTACTGTTGCTGTTGCTGTTGCTGTTGCTAAAGCTGTCGCTATTGCACGTGTGTAGGTATATATGGATACATGTATGTATGTATGTATATATGTATATATATATATATATGTACATAATTGTTGTTGTTATGTCTAATTTATCTACAGTTGTGGTTGTTCTTATTGTTATTGTTCTTGTTGTTGTTATTGTTGTTATTGTTGTTGTTGTTATTGTTGTTGCTATTGTTGTTGCTATTGTTGTTACTCTTTTACTGATGTCGTTCATGTTATAAAATGAAAATTGAAATTGAATTGAATGCAACCAACTAACCTAAGCAACAAAAGCAACAAAAACGACAACAATTGTCTTTATTTTTCTTCTTTTATTCTATGTTAAGAGATCTGTCCAGTATATTCTTCCGTCTGTTTGTCTATAAGTTCAGTCAATGCGATATCCAACTGGGCAAAAATTGTTTTGACTTAAATTGCATGAAACCTCATTAAAGTGCCGTCTTCAAGATCAACTGTAAGACGTGGTTCCTGGTAATGAATGAAAAATTCCAAATGCTTGTTTGCACGCGTTTTCCTATAGCTGCGTAAACGTTTGCTTGTGTATCCATATCTATATACTTGTCTGTATGCGTCTGTGTGTATGCGTGTATGTGTGTGTGTGTGTGCGTAGTTATGCGTATATAATAATGAAAATGAAAATCAACATATTTCTCTAATATCTTTATGTATGATATAAATTTCCTTCTTATGTGTGTATCGTAACAATTATTGCTTTAATTTTGTGTTTTAGCAAAAGAATAAAAGCCGTTTAGGAACTGAAAATACGAAAAAAGAAAACACATAGAAAACAAATAAGCAACAAATAAGAAATATTTACGCTTCTACGCTTCGACGCTTGTGACAGTCCCATCCACTGTGAGACGGGATCGCTTTGGCAAGAAGACGACAGCCTGCGTGTGATGGGATGAAAAACGTATGGTCTGGTATTAGAGATTAAAGTCAGATAAAACGATTAATACCACGAAATAATTCCTATCAACAATTAGTCGATTTGAACCGTTCCAGACCGTTTAAGAAACGAGTGAAATATCAAAAAAGGCAAAACGGGGTCCTTTCTCTACATGACATCCGTCCATTCGTCAATTTTGCAAAACAATACATTAAAAGCGCTCGCCCGTGCGGGCCACTCACTAAACACGAGTCTTTCCGATTATCTCCCCCTTTAAGTGGATGGGACATGCGTTTGATAAAAAAACGCTTTGGCTTATGTGGAGATGTGAAAAAATTGTCGTGGTTCGTGACAAAACGAGAAAATTTCCAAAGGCGTGGCATCATCAAATTGTCAGAGAGGTGGGAAAAACCTATAGTTAGCGATGGGCAAGGCTACCAATAATTTATTTTTCATTAGTTTCATGAAATAAATGAGCGCTTCGTGTACAACAATTCCGGTTTCATATTTACACACCTGGTATTTTGATATGGAATCATTTAACTAACATTTAAAACGATAATGAGAAGAAGCACACACACACACAACTGTTAATTAGAAACGTTTTGCATTCACTCCATCGAACTGAAATCAATCGCAATGCATTAGCAATCGAAGCTTAGTTTCATAAATCGATGCGAAAGTGCATTTATACGTCACGTAATTTACGCAACAAGTAATTTTGCTTTGTCGCATTTCGCGTTTTCGAAAAAGAATCATTTTGCCCCAATTCAAAGTCCGCAAACACTAAACAGTGACCCGGTGTCACAATGCCTTCCTTTCTCAACAATCACTCGGGGATTTTCTGAACCGAATTTTCTGAAAATTGAGTCTCATCGCTGACGACGATCAGCATCCGTTCGATGCTATTCTATGATCAATGAAAACTCATTGTGTGTGTGTTTTGTAGAGCTTTTCATTTTCAATAATCTTGCTGTCACGTTCGTGACACTTTTTTCACTCGTAACATTTTATCCTACAAGTGATGCCAGATTGAAGTCTTGCATAAATTTTAGAGCAACCATTGCAAACGGCTTGAGGAGGACATTTTTCTTTCAAAGTAAAGTAAAGTTTATTATTTAAGCGATACTTAACTTAAGTTAACTTAAGGGTTAAGTTTCGTTTAGCGCTCTTTTCCCATTCATGTTTTGTTCCTTTCTTCAATTGCAAGGAACATAATAAGCCTCAAAGCCTTTAGCTTGATATCTCGGTAAGATTTCAATAATGGAATTACTGGCTGCAGCCAGTTAGTTGTACTCCGTAGGTTCAAATTGGTTTTAACCTTATTTTCAAGGCTGAGCGTGAATTTTGGACCTAATAACCTATGATGGCATTTGTTTTTTATGTTTAACTCTCGTTTCTCTTTTGGCTTTTACATGACTCTTCCACATAAGTTGACGATCTATGCGCGATCCTAAGTATATGTCGTTGTCATTGTGTGGCATGTCGCGACATTTTCGACGACATAAACTAAATGTTACACTAAATGTGTAGACTTTTCCGTGTTAACTATAATTCTGCAGTTTTTTCTCCAGTGGTCCGCTTCATGAGATCCACATTGGAGCTGAATTAGGGCAATGTTGGAAACCTACGCTAGCACTAAACACAGGCAGGTGAGATGTAAAGCTTGTGTACAGAACTGTTCCCGGAGCACTACCGTGAATATTGTAAATTTCCGAAAATTCATTAGTTACTCTTGGCGATATTCTCTACCAGTAAGATACGATTTTAGAATTTGGCAAAAGTGTGTTGAAGTAGTTTCGTAAGTTTATAATGTAATGCGGTCTGCCAGACTTTATCGAATGCTTATCGAATCTACATCCAAAGCATCGCGCATATAAGATACTACACTATGGCATTGTTCGGGTGCATCAGTTTATTACGGAAGCCAAATCGGTACTCAGGTATTATCTTAAGCTTTTCTAACTCCGCTAACAATCGAGCAACATTTTCTTGCTTTCTTGGTTTAGATACCATTACTATCTGTACACATGTCCATTGCGAAGGGAAGTGATTGAGTCAAGTCTCAAGATTGAATTGAATCCTAGTGTAAGTTTTTACTAATTACTTTTCGTGGTAAGGCTTGAACTTGAATGACTTTTGTATCCATACAATCGGACCGCAGAGTTTTCTTTTCAATAAAGTTTCAATAGTTTTCCCCGATCCGCCTGAGTGGTCGGCTAGGCTATGAATCACGACTAATAACTCGATTTGCTCGGGTTCAAATCTCAACTGAGCTAGCGGTGAGGTAGAGATCCTATAGCCCCCGATGCTACTGCTGTAAGACTTTACTCTTTCAATTTACTTATGATAGCAATAACGATGATAATGATATTTTTTCTCGAACATCCGGAGGTGAAATATATTTGATTGACGACAATCCATCGTATTTGTATGACGTAGTTTTTTTTTTTGGTTGTATTTTTTATTTTAAAAACAAGTAAAAACACTATAATGGTTTTCATCAGCCCCACAACTCTACAGTTTTCAAAAGAAGGCGTTATATGGGAAGTGGTCCGATCCGAATTTCTTTTAATAGCGTTCGTCTTTGGGCTAAAACACGTTAGTCTACCGAATTCCAGCAAAATATTTCAAGAATTGCCGGATAAAAGAAAACAAGATGGATAGACGGACAGACGAGTTTAAATCGATTCAGAAAGTGCTTCTTCTGGTGGATCTATCTCACATCCTTCTGTGTGTTACATGCACCCGCACAAACTTAATAGCGCTTCGATTATGCGTCCATTCAAAACATGATCGCGATCGATATAATGGCTTTGAATGGCTCCTAACGACGCAGCGATCATCTCTGGTCAGTTTTAGTAGTTGTGGCTTCAAAAAGAAACCAATCGCAAGCTGATATTAACCCGTAGCACAGCAATCATACGACTAAATATGATACGGTTCGTCTATAAAAAACATAACATATATGCTCCAAATTACTAAGGATAAGGAATTTTCGAAAAGCTTCAACTATAGGAAAGAAGTGACCTATAACCGCCAAGTCACACATATTTGTTGACATTTAAATTTTCTACCTCTAGCATAGGTCAGGATTATGGACGATGAGACTCGTATGACTAAATCGGCCTAAATCGGTACTAATACGGAATTTATATATATTTTTGAAATTGCTTGATGGCCATCAAGTTTAGAATAAGTGACGCTTTGACGATTAGCGTAAAAGTTCGAGCAAAAGCATTCGAAAGTACGTAAGTAAGGCAAACAGTACTAAATAAAGTCAGTCAACCGCGCATTCGTTAGTTCAGTAATTGAAGCATTTAAACAGATCTTAAAAGGTCTCATTTCGATTTCGTTATCCCATCAAATCGTCATTACTATGATAGTTTCTTGGCTTTTCGCCTTTTTATCAATCAATTCTCTATTTATTTATTTATTTATTTTTGTTGTTATTTTTGTTGTTATTTTTGTTGTTGTTTTAAGCTCCTTAAACTACCACGTAGTATGAGTTATAGCGCATAACTAAACTATAAATTATTAATAGTTAAAGTGGCAAGTCGTACCACACTCTCTACACGCCAAGGCTATACCAATAAGCATGAAAAGATTATCTATATATATATAAGCATCGTGAACATCATCATCCTAACTGGGTTTTGTAGTAAACTTTACGAAAAACGAACTGTTTTGATCTTTTGCCATAATGTTATTCCAAACTAATTAGCATAAAATTGCATAAAAAAGCTCGGTTAAGCTAAATGCATGGGTTGTAGGTTTCGGTTAAAAAGAGAAACGTTTATACAAAAGGGAGCGTCCTCCCAAAAACTACTTCAGTAGGCAATCATCAACATAAAAAGAAGGGCGACGAAGAGTGCATAAAAGAAAGAACTGGCAGAAGAAAAACGGTTCACAAACTTTTGTTATTATTTGTTTAAAGAGGCACAACATGATCATCGCAACAATTACGCCTACACTCTTATACATTTAGCTGCCGTAGAAAAACTAAATGATGATGATGATGATGATAATGATGATGATGATATGATGATGATCATAATGATGCCATAGAGTTTGCCATCTTTAGACACTTCAACAATACTTTGTTTTTTTTTTTTTTGTTTTTTTTCTTCCTTCATATTTTTTTGTTATATACGATAAGATGTACCTGTAAATTTTCAACAAGCTACAGCAGAAGCTATAATGGGAGTATCTTGAGCAGTAGACTTAAAAAGATGATGGCAGTTATCTTACGTTCACTTACTTCACATGCACACACAAATTACTGTTCAATTGAAAGCTTTTTATTTTGACCGTCTTGAAAGGAAAAAAATACAAATAATAATATTTTTAAAAGCTCTATATATATATATATATATATGTCAACCTTCATTTCAAACTATGAATAATGACTTTATCGCGGAATGGATTCTTTTGTTATAATTTCTTTAGTGTTAAACCTGACCTTTTTGACGGTGTTTTATAAATGAATCACACGATTTGTTAAGCTATTCGTAACCTCATCAAAATCGATAAACTTTAATAGCCTTTGTGTGTGAGAGAAATTCCGGACATAATTCAATGTTGAGATATTTTTTAATTTATCGCACAGTGTTCAAGATCTCTTCCTTCATAGCATAATTTTACTCTACCTTTGTTGTAGTGTCGAACATTTTTATATTTCAAATTTATTCAAATTTATATTTAAGCGCTAAGCTTTGCTTTTAAGAAAGAGTCCACATTTCAAGATCATTTGCAAACGTTTGCAATCTTTTAATAATATTTTCTCTTGTCGCAGCAATTTCATGCATCAATTTGCGCTCAATAGAAGTTTTGCTATGAGTTGAAAAGTCTTAGCAACGCTAGTCTAACAGCAACACATCATCCTATAAGAAGTGTAAGGAGAATAATTTGACTACATGTGACGGTATTGACGAATTCAAGTTTATCGTCTACATGTTCTACTCATGCGGTGGTTATTTTGCGAGCAAAGTGAAGCGAACCGGTAGCGACTATAAAGGGAGTCGAAAGGGGAACGAATACTAAGATTATTGAACGAAAATCTCTCCGGGAAAAATTGCGATGCTTAGAAAGCCTCGCTTAACCCGGTGAAAGATTGAAGCAATAAATGTGCATCTCTCTCTCTCCCTCTCTCTCTCTCTCTCTCTCTCTCTCTCTCTCTCTCTCTCTGTCGCGCTCTCTTGAGAATCATTTGAGAATCATCTTGAGAAGCATTTATTATTTAGCGACCATAAAAAGCTTCTTAAGTCTGGGTACTAGTTAAGTACGGAGTTAGTTAGGTTTCAATCCAATCGAGTTTTCCGAATACTCAAAAATTGGTAGAGAGACTCTTCGGTGTCTGCCGACTAACGAGAAACGCTTGGACTACCTATAACTTGGCGACAAGTTTGCCGAAGGATAGCGTAGGGTTACATCGGAAGAAGCTTGCTACGAGCACTTCTTTTCTCACAAACTATTGTTATGAAGGAAATACACACCACCCGTTAGTGCTTTGCGACTGCTTATGTAGAGTACGTTTATACAGTAATAGTCGAGAGCATGAGCCCAGCATGTCAGATGTAGCACCCGAGGCAAATATATCCTGAAGAAGGGTAGCCTGGTGTTGGTTAGCCGGGAGTGTATGGCTGATCCAAGAGCAAGAGTGACTATGTCGCGTAAAGTAAGGCTAAAGGCTTTATAGGCTAAATTTAAACTCCACTGGGATCAGGAGCCCATTCACAATGTCATAAGTAACTGCGGGTGAAGGTGATAGCATTGGTGTAGTGCACATTGATGCTTGCCAAGATTCTTCGGGGGGGAAGATTGCTTGGTTACTTACTTAGATACAATGTAGAAACCGCGGTGGAAGCTACTAGGTCCAATCATCAGTTTGAACGCAGCAGTTTGAGTCTTTACTGCTGGGTACGGGCCTTCGGGGTCGGGGGTATCGTGGTGGTTGTGGTTTTCGTCAATCCTAATCCGAATAATTAGAGATAATGATAGGACTCAACACTCCCCAGAGTGGATCCATTGAGCCATACCCAATAAATAAATCTGATATATACGTTCAAAGTTCACAGCAGGAGAGACGGACAGACGAGCATGTTTAAATCGATTCAGACTTTGATACTGTGGGGTCTCGGCGCCTTCATTCGGAGCGTTGCAAACGTTTTGACGAAATGAATGCGCCCCTCATCCTGGGCATTATCATGGGCATTAAAACAAACATAAGCGCATTAGATAAATTTCAAGAGAGATTCGTTACAAACCAAAAAAGTTTCTTCTTTTGTTCTCTTTCTATTTAGTTATTTACTTAACTTTTATTTTTTCCTTTTCAAGAGGAGAGAGATAAACGACAAATAATTTTGATTGATTGCCTTTAACTATTGTGCATGGAGTCTTAGCACAGAAGCTGTCAACAATTTTAGGCTGCTTAAATCAAAAGGAATGGGCATTGAAGAGAGGATTAAGAAACCGATGAAAATTAAGATCATTAAAATATTAACAATAAAAGTACGACAATTATATTATGAATATTGGGCGCATACGAATTTCAGAAGTTTGGAAAGGTAGTCAGTTAACTAAGTCTACGATACACATAAAATTTCGTTAACAGAAAAAAAACTATTATATGCAAACAAACACATCTTTGCTACGATCTTATGGATGGGCAAAAAATTCAAAGGTGGAATGATATGACACTGATATGAACTCTGGGAAATTTTTAAGTCGTGGTGTACAATAATTTGGATCAACTAAATGAGACGTTCACTAAGAAGTACTTCAAATGAAAATTAAAGCATTTGTGTGAAAAAATGGGTCAAAAGCTATGGTATCATGGGAGGCATTCGCTCCCATACAGTAAAATTCGGTCACAAAATGTTTGGAATTCTAACCTGGAATGTCAATGGAATGTTCTCGCTGTTATCAGCAGATATTACTGCTTTCGACTACCACAAGTTTCTGTAGATGACTTATTGAACAAGTCCCCATGACGATACGTAAATATGGGTTCTTTTGGGCGCAGTCTTAAAAATCGAGACATTTCTTCAGGCTGGAATTCAAATTAAGCCTGAGAGGGAGGAAAAACAGTAGTAGCCGGCGATGGACAACACTGGACTTAAATGCATTTCAGACTAGTAAAATACAAATCAAAGGTAAAGTCGAAAGCAAAAGACATTACGCAAGAAGAGAACCTTGGATTTCTTCAAATTCATTTTTAAAAAGTACTTTTTCAAGATAGTCTATAATTGCAGAATACCCTATACGCAGTGGCGTTGTCGAGCCGGAACGCCCCGGAACGTCGTTCCGGTACTGCCTTTTTGGACAGGAACGCGTTGCGGAACTAAAAATGATTTCTGATAACGAGAATTTATAATAAACATTAGAAGAAAAAAATATAAAAAAAAATAAATAAAAAAAAAATATAGAAAAAATATATAAAAAAGGAAAGATTTCATACATAAATTTTAATGCAAGCGGACCGCACGTTAGTCATCAATGATTTTCGTTTCCTTTCCTTTTTATGCTATATACAGGGCTGATCCTGGCAATGGGCGAAAATTGGGGGAAATCCCCCCCCTCCGTCGTCAAATTTGGGACATGAGACCGCACAGAGCGGCCGCCTATCCAGGATCGGCCCTGTCTATATAATTATATATACGCGTTCCGTTAAAAAAAAAATTAGCACAACACCACGATATTAGGATACACAATTTGGCATACCCGACTTAAATTGAGACACCAGTGGCAGTAAACGAAAGATTATAAGATTGTAAAGCAACGAATTAATTGAATGCGATTTTCCTGGAGTTAGAATCAAAAATATTTTGTCTGCTAACATACGGCCAACTACAGGTTGGTCGGTTAAGAAATGAATTGTTAACAATTCTCTAATCACAACGCAGTTCCGTCTGTCCGTCCTTGGATATAAAAAGTAAACACACCAATGAATTAATTGAATGCGATTTTCGTAGAATTAGAATCAAAAATATTTTGTCTGCTAACATGCGGCCAACTACAGGTCGGCCGGTTAAGAAATGAATTGTTAACAATTCTCTAATCACAACGCAATTCCGCCCGTACGTCCTTCGATGGTGGATATAAAAAGTAAACACACCAAGCGATCAGAAAACACCACTGCATACAAAATCGAGTTAGAACAACTTTCAAACACATAACGCTACTTGAGTGTTTTGATATGTCTTAAGAGATGCCGAAAATTATTGATGAAAACTACTTCGATTACTCTGTTTACGATTCATTCACCACTAAAATTCCTTATAAATACCTGCCTTATATAACTAGGAAATTGAATTAATTATAAATTTTTGCTGTTAATGAATCCTGAACTCAGATATGGGATTAAGTTTTTCAAATAGCTTTCGGCATCATTTAAGATATAACGATGAACTGGAATTGCATTAATTCTTGAAACTATTTGTCTATTCCTTCCTATTCTATTTCGTCAAGTTTACGCACACACGTTAGGGTAAATAATAAGCAAAAATGCTTTTTTGCATAAAACATGATTTCAATTTTTATTTTTCTTTTCGCTTTCATAAGCATTTTTCTATTTATTCAATGCCACTCAATTATAAATTACTTTAGCAAAGGCATGACCCACATTTAAAGATATCTCACTTTTTAGCAAAGACACGACGTACTAACTGCACGCTAGACGAATTTTGGCTTTATACAGTCTCTTCCTATAGTTTTCCCTTTGCCTTTCCCTTTGCCCTTCCCTTTCCCTTTTGCGTGTCATTTACGTTCCCCAGAATAACGTGGAGAGTATGCAAGTAAGATACTTGACCTTAGACAAATTTTAAAACACGTTTATATATTAATTTATTATTAATAAAAAAAAAAAAAATGCAAACATTTTAGAAAATCTTAAACCTCTGCCTGTCTTAATATTCGTTATTGTTCATAATTAATGATTTATTAATTTTTTTTGTTTTTCGCGTTTTCCTGTTATATTTAACATTTTATATGAATTGTTCTCAATATGACAACAGAAAATTAATGGTGGACTATAAGTAATTTATTGAGAAGCATCAACTAAAACAAAAATCACACACGTACACATACAATGGGATACGATATCTTATTATAATGTATGTATATACATACACGCATATATACACGCACGCACATGAGAAGATAATGAAGAATAGCAAACAATCAATTGACAAAACATTTAAGGGTATAAATGATTGCTTAACAAAAAAGTCATCATAACCGACAAAAAACCGACAGATATTCATCAATTTTACTCATACATGATTAACTGTAAGCATATCAATGCGGTCATTGGAACTGCTTGCGTATATTATTTTACCTCCTAGCGCTACTCAAAGCGATAAAATCTCTATTTTTATGTGTTTTAACTCATTCGAGACGATTCATTTCTTTTGAAAATCATCCTCGGGAACGGAAATTCTTTTTCTTCATCATTGCTTAGTTGTTCCAATTCTGGAGATTCTGGATTTGTGGTCATTTTAGGAACTAAATTGAAATCAATATAAGGAGAGTGGGATAAGCGTCTGACGAGGGAGAGAGAGAGAGAGAGAGAGAGAGAGAGAGAGAGAGAGAGAGAGAGAGAGAGAGAGAGAGAGAGAGAGA
>KK502403.1:4260620-4276025 GCA_000688735.1 Glossina austeni
CTCTTTGAAATGTTATATAAAAAAATTTATTTCCAAAAATATTTTGTCGCATTTAATCCGAAAATCGAAAAAACGAACAAAAATTTATATATAGTTGAAGTCGAATATTGCTGCACACATCTTATCCAGAAAAAAAAAAGTTTCAAACTTTATCGTCATCGTTGAACCATATAAGCCGTTCTTGATGGTTATTAGAGCAAACTATTCGATGAAATGTCAATCAAGAATCAAGAAGTAACAGAAATGTTACGAAGTAAACAAAAAAGTGCTGGTGTCAGTCTCATGACTCACGATCCTATAAAACGATGTAGAATCCTATGGGATATCACCGACTTGCGACTCGTTGCAAGCGAGATGAGAACTTTAGAATAATGATATCTGCTGATGGTGAGTATTAAAAGGAGGACACAGATAGTATCTCGATGCACACGTGAGTAATAAACACACATGGGTGTACATGTGCATTTTTATACCATGTAATGCATTAACTTTTGCCATAAATTCTGTACATTTTTTCTTCACCTGGTTTTTAATACTCATCACTAAAAATCATCGGTATATTAGTTTCATTGTTACGTTTGCTTTACTACAAGTATGTAAAGACTTGTGGATAATCTATGCCCATCTGTCTATACCGATATGCATATAGATTTTTAATAAAATATTAAAAATATTAAAATATTAATATTATTATTATTATTATTATTTTTATTAAAATATTAAAATATTAATATTTTAACTTTAACAGAAGACTTAATGCACTTTTTTTATATACCTTTGACTTGAGCTTAAGATTCTGCATGAATTTGGACAACATGTCGACACATACATCGTAGCAGCATTTGAAAATGTCAAAGTCTCCAAGCTTGAACTAAAAGATTGCAACTTTCCCCGTATTGTTGCACAGATTCCCTCAGAATAATAAAAAAAATAATAAAAAAAAGAAAAAAAAAAAAAAACTAAAAACTAAAAAACAATTTTCGACCCGCAAGCGTATAAAGAGTTGCTAGAAAAAAGAAGAAAATGAAGAGAAACCTCGCCTCGATATTTTTATACTCCGTTTCGTTGATGGATATCCAAGATTCGTCTCAAGGCGTACATATGTAGCGTATGTAGCTTTTTTCTTTTGCGTTTCTTTTTTTTTCTCTCTTGTGTCTCTTGTTGTGAACTTTAATTTATAATTGAGTCTCCATAAACAAATGTTGGGCATTGATCATTTATGTACATGCTGTCGTCAGGTTCATTTAAACTGTAAGATACCACTACCACCACCGTTCACTGCAATCATCAGCGCAAAACGCAACAATATCACTCACTACCTTATACATAAAACGGAACAAAACCGTATTGTGCGTGTACCGTTTGAATGAGCCGGGAGCGGTGGTGTGCGGTGGTGTGCGGCGGAGTGCGGTGGAGTGAAGAAGGAAGAGCTCCTTCTATACATAATACGACGAGAAAAAGTGATTACATTTCACGCAGTGCCCTCATATCGTATGGCCACAACGTCCTTTTATCATTGAGGAAAGAGAGAAAGAATTCGCAGAGAATCGTATGTACAAAGCCTAAGGCGCCAATGTCTTAAACACCATGGGGTGTTTTAATTTTTTAGCATTCCTTTCGCTTCGCGATTGGTTTAAGATTATCTTTTCTTACGGTTAACTGTTGAAATATTCTTATTCTGCCTATGTGCACATAAATGTATGCATTTATGTGTGTGTATCTTTACAACTTTAAAAAATTATATATTTATTTTATTTATTTATTATTTTTTTATTTTTTTTTTTTGTCTCAGGTTAACTGCGAGCTTTATGAACTGAAAACATTTTGCTTTTGGCTCGATAGACAATTATGTTAAAATTTTTATATGAGAAGTTGAAAAATGACTGAAGATTTGTTTTAGCCTCAAAAAATATATACACATACAGATGCATATAACAATGCAAAAACAAAATACCGGAAATTTGTCAAAATTGAAATCAAAACAAAGAAAGAAGAGTTAAAAAAAAAATTTTATTTAATGCACCTGCAAATATAAATAAGAACACGATACGGAAAATGGAACACGAAATTATTTTATTATTAATTTTAGATGAGCTCGTTTCGTTTGGGCTTGTGGAAGCAAATTAAGAAAAACGAAAAAGTAAATATTTTACCAAAAAGAATAAACGCTCGCTCGCTCGCTCTCCTATCTGTTTATACGAATCTAAATATTTTCAATTTGAATGCTTGCGAACTGATTTAAGGCGAGTAGGAAAATTGCATTCGTCTTCGCGATAAAATTCATGGCTGCCATCATCCCAAGGCAATGCACTCGAATATTACAAAATAATTTGGGAAACTTGGACGTTGCAATAAATCAATGGAGAGAACTTCTACAAGGGCCTTTGTACCAGATTTTCTATTGCTATCCTTTACAAACTACAAGTGTGTTTGGAGTGTTTTCGTTAGTGTGGCCGTACTTGTGGGCATAACGTACTCAACTCCTTTTACCGCCCTTTTAAAATTTCTTCAAATTCATATACCGAATTTTTCGTTTAATTTCCGCTATACCTTGCAAGTTAGAGTGGTGGACTTACCTGTGGACATGTTTGCGGGTGGATCATGTATAGCTTTAAGCTCAACTTGTCGCTACCATTCGGAAGTATTCGGAAGTACATGTACAATGTTTTAGTTTTTATTGCAATTCTTGCTACACGCGGACGGACGGTCGGACGGACGGTCGGACGGACGGAAATGAATTAAATCATAAAATTCTATGTTGATCAAAATTGCCTCCATAGGATGTATTATATGTATCTTAGTGCGCATTCAGTAAGCCATCGTCATGTTGCTTTAATGGATACGAGAAGGAGTGCGCAACAGTATGAGTCCGTTTAGTATTATTTTAATAGGAAAAAGGTGGTTTCTGTCACGAAGATCTGTACAGTTGTCCACATCGAGTAAACTCGATGGGTTACCCACAGCAATTTTAAGATCGAAAGATTTTATTGCCATCTGTAAACTATCTACTGACTGGAGCGAGTCAATAGGCAGCAGCTGTAAACCGGTCCGTGCTATCTTGTTTTG
The DNA here is from genome assembly GCA_000688735.1 of Glossina austeni. Classification (NCBI taxonomy): domain Eukaryota; kingdom Metazoa; phylum Arthropoda; class Insecta; order Diptera; family Glossinidae; genus Glossina; species Glossina austeni. The sequence goes on from KK502403.1 coordinate 4,263,687, forward strand.
ATAAACGTGAAATTTACGACTGCCGGTCGTTAAGGAAGAAACACTCTCTTCACTCTCTCACAGCTTGTGTAGAAAATTTGCGGAAAAATATATTTTTTCTTTGAAATAGCACCGCTCGTACTGTTCGAGGTTCATATTCGGCATTGCATACTTTTTCGCTTTTATGCGACGTTTAATGTCACGACAGCAACAAAGAAAAATTGCAATATTTATGGACGTCTCCTAAAGGGCAACAAGTGTCAGCATTGCTTCAGAAGGTTTGCTGCTGGCGATTGTGATCCCTCTGACAAACTGCGAATTTGTCAATGACATCATCAAATCTCAGCAAACTTAAGTATAAAAGAATTTTCAGGAAGCCTTGGGTCTAGATTGTCAACTATACAACTGCCGATATGGAATCGGAAAGGCATATAGGCAAGGAATATGAGTACCACATTAAGTATCGGAGACAAGGAGAAGACTTTTCGTTGATAAATTTGCGCTTCATTACTATCCCGGTTTTGTAGGATGCCATTTCTAAGCTAAATTGTCACGAGGGGTGGGGGGCAAAAAAATCATATATTGTATGATGACGTAAAGCGTTGCAAGCAATTGCTTGCGGCAAATCAAATCGCAATATCGGTCCCCAAATCTAGCCCCAAATCTTAAAGAGACGCCTTCAATTATAGTTTGCTTCCCGAAACCTGCGAAGCTATAAGAAGGGAGTTTGTAGAGAAGATGGTAAACTGTCCTTGATAATCATGAATAATAATATAATAAAATGAAAACTTTTGTTTTAGATTTCAAAATAACTAATCGCTTATCTTCCCTTTATTATGAACAAATGTTAACTATAAACAAACACGAAAGCATTAATTAATTATTATCAGTAACTGGGGATCACATCGTGGTATGCTATGTCACAAAGAAAAAAAATAAATTCATGTGATATTAGATGTGTCAGGGTGGCAACAAATGAAATATTTCAAAATGTTATTAATCAGTTATCCGCTTGGGATTGCCTCCGCCGAGGAGGCAAAGAGTCTCCACTAACAACTCAATGGTCGTGGATTTTAAATCTCAAATGCGGCAGAGCCGATAGCCTTCGATGCTAGCACCTTAAGACTTACTCTTACAATTTATTTCTCTGACTAAATTAATAACAATAACAACAACAATAACAATAACAATAATAGTAACAATAATATTAACGATCAAAGCTTTCAAGTTTAAGCAGATGTCAATCTCAAATTTTGAATCAATACACACAAACTTATCGAATTGATTTTCATCGATCCGTAGTTAAAAAATTCATTTCCTAAGGCGAGCCTAGAACAATTTTGTTTTCCTTGACAATCAGTTCAACATTTCGATCCACTTTTTATGTAATGAGCTGCGAAAGACTCTCAAATAACTTTAAGTCTCCCCATAACTTTTTCCTGAAGTATCTTTTCGAAATATGCAAACCGATAATAGTCGCTCGGAACTAGACCTCGAGTATACGCTGGGCAGAGGGTATAAATTCAGTTTTTTTTTTTTTTAATTCACTCCAAGTAAACACGATCCTAGCTTGGGAAATGCTTTTCTCCAGTCTATGCGCTTCTTTTGGAAGTCGATTGCGCGGAGCACCGCCAGCGCCCATAAGATTCTATGTGGAATCACCAAACAACCAACAACACGTAACATTTTTCAACCCAATCGTGAATTTAACCGGCATTTATCCGCATCTAAAGCCAAGGTTTAAGCAACGCATGACATTCAAAATTCTCCATTGTTTTAAAAATGTTATAAAAAATGTAACGGTATTTATGTCACTGTGTTTCGTCAACACACCGTTGATCTGACAAGTAATTTTAATAGACGCTATATGCGAGTGAAGTGGACACTGTTTGTAGAGATAATCTCTGGAGTTTTTCTTAGAGATGATATCTACGTCTCAGTCCTGGAGTTCGTTGACTCATTTGTTGCTTACTCTTATTCTTATTCTTAAACTAAAGGAAAAGATGTGCATTGTAATCGGCAATTAGATCAGCCTTCGACTGCCAGTCAAATCGCCTAAATTTCACTGATGAACTTTGTGCACACGGGACATATTAAGATTGCGCAGATGGATGCACAGCCCAGAAAGACTTGAGATAGTTCCACCTTTTATTATACCGAAGTTTGTCTGTCCATGTGTGGGTCTTGTTTTCGTATGTTCGCATACTTACAGGCCGCAATTTGTGATATAATTTGATAAAATTTGGTACATCAACGTGTTTTAAGCTAAGGATAAATGCGACTGAGAATGATTCGGATCGGATTACTTTTACGACCAATTTCCATATAACGTCTTATTTCGCACAGTTATTATATGAATAATTGCGGAGTAGTGTAGGGTATTTAATGGTGAACCATGGCGGACTGTAGTGTTTTTTATTTTTTTGTTCAATTTCTGCTTTTACTATTCAGATAAGTCGTTCAAACTTCAAGGCCATTCTATTAGACTTGCACAACTAGAGCGATTTCACTCATGTTTCCTGCGAATTTCAAATCATTTTTCGAAATGCTATCACTGAAACTAGTATTTAACACGGGGTCAGTCAAAATAATATCTAAACATTTAAATAGAGGTTTGCGTAAATTTTACAAAAATTGAAAATAATATTAAGCCTTGAAAGAGTTTTCGTAAAGGTTCCCTTCTCTGCAAACATCCCAATGATAAATAGCTAAGTATTTCAGCATTTATTAGTAATTCATTAATCAAATGTAAAGATAAAGTCCCATTTTTACACGAAAGACAGGACGACAAACATTTTCGCAACATTTAACAAACAACAAAATAACCGCACACAAAAAGTCACTTGAAGTCGTCTTTAGAAACTAAATTTTATGCTTAACAATTTTTTCAACTCTTTTCTCTTTCTTCAACGAAGCGAAACCAACCAAAGCCAAGGACTTGTATGCAACGGGTGGTAAAGCGTTAAGCCGAGAATGTCATAAACAAAAAGGAAAAGCTACACGAGAAGGAATTTAAACTTGTGGAAAAAATAAATTTACCTTGACAAGCGTTACACAATCAATACAAAGTATAACAAAGGCAACCAACCCATCAAAACTATCCAAGTTTTTACATATTCGTCGAGAAAGATAAAAAGAAAAATGCGAAAAAACAAAAAACAAAAAACAAAAAACAAAAAAATAAAAGATGAAAATGGTAAGGAAATCTATTTTAAAACTTTTCTACCCTTGTTCTCGTGCAATCTTCTTATCAGTTTTCGAAGAATGCTTAAGAGTCCATCACATGAGTTTTTTTCGGTTATGTTAACGGCTTTCTTGTTCTTTTTTATGCGAACCTTTGCCAGCCGGAGCATTACTGACATTTTGCTGACTTACATATGTTTCCTTTGAGATTACCATGTCGAACGGTTCATTGCTCTTTCATGATTGAGAATTTCAAGCAAATAATAATTTCCGAAAAACTGTTTGGGTGGAAATAAACATCAAAACATCTCATCTCATCTCATCTCATCTCATCTCATCTCATCTCATCTCGTCTCATCTGTACGATGCGTACTCATAAACATTATGAAAGCAAATGCTTGAAGGAAAACAAAAAACAAAAACAAAAAAAAAAAAAAAAAAAAACCTTTCTATTAAACATACATTTTTAATAAGATGCCATCACTGCGTTTTATAACATATTGGATTAACAGGAAAGTGAGTACACTTGTTGCTCACAAAATGCCCAACAATTAGTTGCGAAAAATATAAATAAATAAATAAATAAATTAAAATTTCAATTAATCAACTCTTGTTAAATCATCAAAAAACATTATTGTTGCTTATGTCTTACATGTGTGCTTCAATATGTTTTTAATTAAGTTCAACACGTTTAGCAACTGCTAAACCGTTTTATATATGAACTTGCAGCATGCGGTAGGTACGCTTGCCATCTCAACCTAATGCAATGCATGCCTAATGTCCACCTACTACTTGTTTCGTAGTAAATGTTTGTTGTTAATCATAAATGTTTTAAATTTAATAAACGGCTAAATCTTTACACACAAATCCTTATTGACTGTGCGCAAGCTATTAATTGAAAGCTTTTCTAAAATCATCATTCACCACACTTTGATCTCTTCTATTATACTTAGTTAAGAATTATACCGCGTAGTAAATTAGAAAGTTTTACTTGAGGCATGATTGAGTAGTTCTAAGTAGTCATACCGAAAATACTATAGCGGTAATAATAGTATAGATAATAGTAATGGCTGCAATAATAGCAGTAGTAGTACAGCAATAATAGAACTCATAGCAATAATATCAATAATGGCAATACTAGTAATAATTAAAATAATAGCAAAAGAATAGCAATAACAGAAATAATAAAAAATAATAAAAGTAATAGCAACAACAAAAATAGTATCAATATTGGGAATCGAGGAAATAGTGGCATTAGCAGCAAGAGGAGGAGTAATAGCAACGGTAGCAATAGTAGCCATTGTAGTAATATTAGCAATATTAGCAGTAGTCATAACCATGCTAACAATAGCAGCAATCTTAGCAATGATAGCAATAATAGTAACACTAGTAATAGCAGCAATAGCAGCAATAGTAGCAAAATAGTGAAAGTAATAGCAAAAGAATACCAATAATAGAAATAATAAAAATAATAAAAGTAATAGCAACAGCAAAAATAGCATCAATATTGGGAATAGAGGAAATAGTGGCATTAGCAGGAATAGGAGAAACAATAGGAACGGTAGCAATAGTAGCAATAGTGACAGCAATAGCAATAGTACAAGTGACAATAATGGTAATGTTAGGAAAGGCCGCAGTATTAATCATACTACAAACAATAGTAGTCGTACTAATAGCAGCAATGACAGCATACTAGTAATAAAATGAATAGCAAGAATGAAAGTAATCGTACCAACAGCAGTAAAGAACTGAATTAACGAATCAATTCTTACATCGACATCATCGCTGCAATTAAAAATATTGTATTACCGAAGTGGATGCTGGCCTTCAATGTCTTAATGCGAAACGTAAGTGAGAGAGGCGTAGAAGGGTGTATTACTTCGTCTTTTGACTGCTAATATTATCTAACCTGCTCACGTTGTAGCTTTTAAAAGAAAAGCCATTGTTTAGGTTGCTTTGAATCGCATTCAAGTTGAGCCGACTTATTATATTATATTGAAACCTATAACTGTCAATGCGTACATAGGTAGCCCATATTCTCTTTCATCTCAATTCATATATTTCCAAGCTGAACCGCTACTGACATCGACTTAGATCGACTTGTATTTAAGGAAAGCTCAAAAACTCGGGGCAATTCTCTCTATCTATAGCAAAAAAGCGAGAACTAAGCCAGTGTCCCCAGTAAGGGATAGATTTTGGAAGATTTAATTATTGAAAGATCGCTTGCTGATCATTAAACCATAATGAAGAAGAAGAATTGTGAAGAATTTGTAGCCATAAAATAGATAAAATCTTATAGGGCGTAAAGAAAACAAAATGTTTTCCTGGCTGTTCACTGGCTTTATTGTCATACTAAAGAGATTATATGTTTGAGGCCAAGAAAGATTTGCATTTAGTTAGCAAGAATCGATATCGTTTAATGATGTTTCTTGCAAAGCCTACTGTACCATAACTGGGACAAATTCAAATTCTTGCTAAACAGTTTCCAAATATCGCGGAATACAATTCATTGTTACGTCTTTAAAAAATGTGAAAATGATTTTGCAGATGAAATCGTTTAAACGCATCATTCTCTTCAATCGCACATATATTTTCACACATTTTCATTAATTTTAACTTAATTTTTATGAATTGAAAAAAAAAAAAAAACAAAAATTGCTGCTACAATTTTGTTATATTATTATTACGACGATTCTCGCACAAAATATAGGCGTCGCATAGACGGACATATTGCATTTACATACAAATTAGAAATACAAACATACAACCTGTTGATGACGTTGCCAAAGTTACTGCGGCACTGCTGCCGCTTTGATTAGTTGATGATGAGCTGATGTGTAGCTGATGTTGATGATGACGACGATGATGACTTATTTAATAAATATATATATATATATATATATATAGTTATATAAGTTTTGGTTTTGAGTCATGATTTACATGAAGCTTTATTAGCTTCTGGTGTTTTTCAATATATAATAGTGTGATGCTGCAACAACAACAATATAAACGGCGGCAAAAAACATACGCATGCTCACGCACAGCTAAGAAAACTGTTTGTGCCTTTTGCTTTTCATTGGGCTTTTTTTTCACGGCGGCCTTGTTATGTTCAAAACAAGTACGTACGTACAACTGATGCAAATGTATTGAAGCTGAACTGAGAGTTTAAAGCGCCAACCGTTTGCAAATTGAATAATTACACTAATACTTCATAAATAATTAATGTTATGCATTGAACACAACCACCACCATCAAACCAATACCATTACAGTCAACCACCACCATCGGCGAGTTGGCTACGGCGGTATATGCGAATGTGTTTTGTGCGTCAAAGTGTAAACGCAGCTCAATTACTCGTTGTTCTTGCCCAAAGCATAAGTAAGCTTATGAGCATGCATGAGCACCTCAAAATGTTTTAATTTTTCTTTTCGCGCTCTTGCTGTTTGTTTTTTGTTTTGCTTTTTTGCTTTTTTGCTTTTTTATTTATTTATTTTTTTTCTTCATTTTTTTATTTACTCATATTCTTGTCTTGCAAATTGTTAGCGCGATGGTTCGCTGTTACTTTTGCACGTTGCCCAAAAATACTTTACTCTTAAGATATTGATATTCAGCCATACGCGCTGCCACCGCAAATGGCCCAAAACAACTATGCATTATCATCATTGAGGAGTTTTCCGTATGCAGTTAGAGAGATGACTGTTGCCGCTGTCGTGATTATTGTTGGGCCGAAAAACTTCAACTTTTAACGTATGCATGTGTACGTGTTTTTGTGTGTGTGCGCGTTTGCAAACCAGGCGCTAATATTGCCTTCCGGCAGTGATACGCGCAGGAACACATCTCTCGCCAACTCAAAACTCAACGAAAAGAAAAATATAAAAATAAAAAGTACGTAATATGAAAATCATTTACCGCATATTCAAAAACCGTTTACAACCACACACTGTCTGACACATACTAATACTTGCCCCCTAACACGTAAGTGATAACTATACTACACGATTTTATATTTCATATTTACTCTATATGCGCACATACATACATACATACATACATACATACATACATGCATATGAATGTAGAGAAACAAATATTCTCATACAATCATACGTGATAGTGTCGTTGTTGTTGTTGCTGTTGTTGATGTTGATATTGATGTTGATGTTGTTTTTGTTTTTGCTTTGTGCCCGCTATAAGTTAACGTTTTATTAACTCTTTCCACTGCACACACATTCTGGGTGGTTTTATATCAATTGCATGCGAAGATTTTTTTTTCTCTCCGCGTCTTTTTCATTACAATACGAATGTGTGTTGCGCTCACTTGTATGCATTAATTTCTACGATTTCAAAAGTACACTTGTTTATATGTAAATGCATTGCATGTATGCTTGTAATACATCGTCAATTTTAATTGAGTTGTCATCCGTATTCATACATACTAATGATCTTAGTGCAAATCATTTTTTTTTTCTTTTTCTCTCTTTATTGTTTAATTTTATTTATTTATTTATTTATTTATTTAATTTTTATTTTTTTTTTTTTTTATTTCTTCTTATGGGAGAATAATACATTTTTTGATAGTTGCGTTGAAAGAAACGATCGACATTCTAAGATAATCTACTAACTTATTGCATATACGAGGAAGATATTGTCCACCTTCACCTTCAAGTTTACGGTTGGATGCTTAATTAATTGAAGACGCATAGTGATAGACGCACAATGCACAATGAAAATTTTTGTGTACATCGAATACGGATCTACTTTGCGGAAAAGTCAAAAAAAATTTAGTAACGTCCAGAAGTATTTAAAGAAACTGCTGCGTGTCAAACTAATTATCTCACTCATCTAATAAATTTTTCGAAATTAATCTGCTAAACGACCAAAAGACCAAACACCAAAAGACTGTGAAATGATCAATTCATCCTGCCAATGCATTGAATGCTGCTTCGTGCGTTGAGCATCAAGTCGATGGATTAATCTCCGCCATTGAATCTTTTATTGATAGGAAGGACTTAAAGTGACGTTGCCGTCTCTTAGATTAAACTTTGTTTTCTCAGTTGTTCTGATTGTTTTCAGTGACATCCGGCATCGCCGGAGGCTGAGGGGTATATTCATTGTGTGAAAACGTTTGTAACGCCCAGAAGGAAACTTCACAGACCCCACAAAGAATGTATTTATGCTTGATCAGCATGAAATCCTAAATCAATTTAAGCATGTCCGTCCGTCTGCATATACCTGTTGTGACCATACTCCTGGCGGCAAAAATAAAGCTATCAACTTCAAATTTGGTGGAAACATTGGAAGTTCTTGCACACCAGGTTGGTATTGAAAATTATCCGAATTGTCGGTCGAAGTATACGTCCACAGCACCACGTAAACTAAGAAAAGGAAAAAAAGTAGGTTTTTTGCTCATTACTTATAAACTAAAGCAAAGTCTATTCTATAGAGGATGATGTAGTACCTCCTCAAAAATCAAAAAAAATCGGCCACACCCACTCAATTTTATAGTGTGTTTTAATTTCATTTTGTTTTCAAAACTTTTATAACGCACAGAAGCAGGGTTCACAAGCCCCATAAAGTGTTTAAACTCCTGGCCAGTTTCAAAATCGAAATGAGCCTAATCATGTCCGTCCATTCATCTGTCCATTTGTTTGTCTGCGAAACTGTGACAAAAAAGAAGAAGAAGAAACGCTTACGAATTTGCGAAAGAATTTGAAAATGAGCTAAAGTTTTTAAAGAACACACCTACAACGCCCACATGTACGTGCCTACGAGGGCGTTCAAACTAACTGCGAACAAAGTCGCTTTCTATGTTTTTTACTTCTTACTCGTACAGTACAACACATGCACGATAAAAATTTCCCCTTTCATCCTAAAACTAGAAACAATCAGCCGCGCCCATCCAATGAAAATTTTACTTCTTTTCTTTTTTTTCTTTATGATCATCGTGATGGGTATAAAAGATTCGGTCGGTTCGGACAATCGAATATAATTTTTTAACTGGTTTTTCCTCTTTCTTTGCCAATGAAAATCGAAAGGCGCCTAAAAAATTTTTGATTATAAAGAATTGGTGGCGTTAGCCGGTGAAGATCCGTATTAAGCGCAAAAACTTTCAAATCATTGCGACTTGAGTAAATAATCGTTTTTCAAATTTTAAAAAGAAGTTAAAGGTCAATTCAGAGGGAAGTAAATTAAGTACCAGTAGTGAATAGAGAGAAATGAAGAGGAATTTTTTACATGTGGCTCAGCTCCTTTAAGGACGAAAAAAGTGAAAACTTCCATCTTGTACTGCGACAAGTCACTCCTCAATCTAACCTCAATTTTATTGAGGAAGTTTGGGGAGCACTAAAGCGTCGTGTTTCCTGTAGCAATACAAGTGATGGCAAAATATTCCATCGTACGTATGGTATAATGTCCCAGTAGAGACCTGCGATAACTAATTGCAGCCATGCCAATAAAAATGGAAAGGTGTCGTTATGGTGGTGTTTATACCGACCCCTGAGTGTTTGAATTTATTTCTAGAAAAATTATTACTTTTGAGTACAATATCGTGCATGTTTTTACATAAACACTTACTTCACAGTCCACCTGCGAACATTACCTTAAACTTTTGTTTGTAGTTCTAAAACCGTTTCGAAATAAGGAAATGCTTCTTACTTTACTACTAATACTAATAAATGCTAAATATAATGCAAGTTAAGCGAACGAATTTCTTCGCTTTAAAAAAATTCATTAGAAGGGCCGCCCATGAGGCTCAACTTACTTCTTCAAAAGGAAATGCTTTCTTGTTTTCAACCATTTCTGTTAATAGGGATCACAAGTGCTCTCAGGTATAACAAACTGGAGCTGAACCTCCCGAAATTAAGTCTTCGAACATTTATATGAACTAAGTTCCAGATAAATATGCTTTTTATTCATAAAGTATGCTTATCTAGCATTTATGTAAGGTATGCTTACACAAGCGTCTGGAAATAATGCGGAATCGCATTAACGCCCTGCACTGGTTAACTCGTTATGGTACTAAAGCTTAACCCCTTGTGAGACCGAAGGGTGCTAACTTGTATTATATAATAGGAGAAAAATGGAAAAGAATCCCCCCCCACCAACAAACAAAGAAGACCTCTGAGGGATGATACATATACGTGATGGTAAGAGAGAATAGGTGGAGAGAAAGAGAATCGGAAGATGGAAGATGGAAGATGAATGAAAGAGTGACCGCACACCTTTGCATATGCGAGCCTGATCGCCTTTAGCTGTTATGCCTTTACCATCCTAGCACTTACTCTGTGGCCAATCATAACTAAATTACGAGCTACGGCACTGAGGATTGTATCGGGGCAAGCCGACTCGATAACTCTGCTTCTTAATCCTAATCTGTATAGGTTTTAAATCTAAGTTAAAAATTCCAAACTTCCTTACACTCGAATACGATATTTTGAGGAGTACGCTAAGCAGAGAGATAATAAAGTAAGAAAGTAGCAAAACCTTTGAGGGGAGGGCAGGAAAACTTTTAAATCTTTCATTTTCATAGTTGACTGCAATCTTAATTCTATATATCTGAACTATATCTTACCCTTTTTGTGTTGTAGAAAACAAAAAAGAAAAATACTTTTCTCTATGAACATCCACTTTGTTCACTTTCCGCATTACTTTGCGATACTGATATGTTAATTTATTGCACATCATACGGTCAACGTAGCAAAACAATAAATAATACTTTAGCAGCCGTAGTCGTAATGTAAATACTTAAGCATTGATGTATTATTGATAATCGAAGGTTCTTCTTCTTCTTTTTCTTCTTTTTCTTCTTTTTCTTCTTTTTCTTTTTTGGTCTCTAAGGAATAAGTATGAAAAATATCAACTAATCAGGATAAGGTGGGAGCAATACAAGAGTAAGTTTGTAATAAATAATTTATAAGACTAAGCAAGAAAAGGGTCATTTGCTTATGAGATAAATTATTTAAAATAATAAGGATTTTATGTTACGGATTTTATTCATTTTAATTTCAGTTTATCATTATGTAAATATTCATTGTTTTGTCCTCTCAAATGACAGCCGAGTGTAGTGAAGGAATCATAAATGAGTTCTTTTTCCTAAGCAAAACTCCGCCCATTGCTTTTATGGTAATTCATAAACTAGGATAATGTCTACAACAGGAAGTTGTAGGGGGTTGTCATGCATATGAATAAAATGCTTTGACATTTGACTCTTTTTTTTTTCTTTTGTGTGTGATGGAAGGGATCATTTTTTATCATTTACAGTTAGTTCAAGTTTGAATAATCAGTCGGATGGGCATGCATTGCTTTGGTTGGCTTTCAATAATGCATAAACGGTTAATATTTAAACATTTTATGGCTGCTGACACATACTTAGAGAGCATTGAAATAATGTTGCTTCGCTAGACCGACCCGTGTCATATGAATATGCCGACCGACAAAACTTGAAAATGAAAATCATATAAAACTTTGCGGTCTACGTTTTCTTTTCTTTTTTTCTTTCTTTGTTAAAGAAATGACAGCTTGGTTGACAGCCCGAAAGTGGGTGTCCTTTCGTGTTGCTTGAAACTTTATAAACACACACATGCCATATATATATATATATATATACAATTTGATACATATAAAGATATAAAGCTTGCACTGTTTTCTTAGGTGCGGTCACCTTACTCTCTTCAGCTCTCATTCTGTTACCTCAGGCTTAGCCTGACTGGTTATGATAGTTTATGTTGTCATGGGTGACAATCCTTAGCATGTAAAAGCACGCAATATCCATAAACTATGTGAGCATGTCCATTCGCAAAGTTAAACCAAACAAAATGTACATACACGCATACACATATGCACACGCACACGCATACAGTCATGCATACCATCTCGAACTTTAAAATGTCGCTTCATTCGTTGTCGTTAATTCAATGTAAACACGAATGAATGAAACTAAGACCACTCACACACACACGCACACACACACACACACACATAGACACACATTAAGCACTATACAATAAACATATACACGCGCACACACACGCAAACACACACACACACACACACATGCACACACATGCACACACACACATGCACACACACACGTGCACACACACACACATGCACACACATGCACACACATGCACACACATGCACACACATGCACACACATGCACACACATGCACACACAT
>KK502403.1:4283278-4323780 GCA_000688735.1 Glossina austeni
ATTTTTGGGTTTGCGTTCGTAATTAGCATCTTATTATATTTTATATGTGCACGTTTGCTAAGATTATTTCATTTCAATACTTATTTTACTTTATTGTTATTTATTTCGCAATAAATTCTAATGTAGCCAAGACATTTTTAGCGAAGACACGAACCATAAAAATGTGGGTTATCTTGGGGGGCTAACTTCACTTCAGTAATTCTAATGTAGCCAAGACATTTTTAGCGAAGACACGAACCATAAAAATGTGGGTTATCTTGGGGGGCTAACTTCACTTCAGTGATATATTATGTTTGGCTGGGGCGAACCAGAAGGAATAAAGTGAAATGTTTATTGTAGCGGCCGACTGACGGACATTTTCTGACATTTTGTGACATTTTCTCCCTGTCCATGTATTTTTACATTCAACCTAGATTTTTAAAGGTATTTTAAACACGTTGATGTGTTTGGGCTCAGGAACGAATCCTATTGAAAATGAATTGAATCGAATCATGTTTACGATCACTGCCCATAAAAGGCTTTATTTAAAATAAAAAAGAAAAACGCGTTATAAGGAAACATATTACAATTTTCGGAATTTTTCGACAAAAATATCGCTGAACAATAATATTGCGGCACACATAAGTCGATGTGAAAACTTCAGACCACATGGGCCGATGATTTGAATTCCCCTTTGACATAGCTTTCCCGGTGTACACTTACGACTTCTATGGCTATGTCGTATATCATGGGATATAAAATCGTTTGAACTTAAAATTAAAATGAAGTAAAACTCCAATGTAGACAATTGTCAACAATATGCATTAAAGGGTATAAGTATTGACACGTAACCATTTGCTTCTAAAGGTCTCGGTAATAGAACTTTTACTGTACGTAACATGAATGAAAATGACTTCCGGAAGAGCCGCTAAACCGCTTAGAAGATATAAAAGATCCTTGACCTTGAAAGCCTTAACCTTGAACTCTTTTCTTTCTCAAACAAACAACGCTTCTCTGCTAGAGTGTACGAGACTTTGCCCAAGTGAATCGAACAGCATCATTAAGGAGGATGGTTAAGGCGCTACGCATAGCTTTCTTGCCCATAGCTTTGCAAAGAGATTTGCTTTTTTTCTCTCGATTGTATTATGATCCCCCCAACGCATTGGGAGCTATTTAACATTCAATATCAATAGGAATCTCTTCGGTATGAATTTAAGCGAGATTTTCAAAGCGAGCAACTCCCATACCCGATGATTGTTTGAGACCTTGTCCAAATCCTGTGTTGCTATCCTTTACGCATGATTGTGCTACAAATGGGAAACTATTCATACTTTGGAATCGATAAGCAAATGATTCGAATGATGTTCTAATGCTATCGGTATCTTGTACCGAAATTCATAATATTTCCGAAGAAAATGATTTTGAAATGTTTGTGTGAAGACTTTAGCACTTGTATTAAATAGAAACTGTTCGTTACTATTAATTCCATAAAAAAAAAAAAAAAAAATAAAAAAAATTTTTTTTATTTATTTTTCATGATTTTTCATCGTTCTTATCACACATTCGAAACACAGATGAAAAGAAGCAACAAAGCAAAAATGTTCCCACAGTCTATAAAATGCTGGAGATTTTTTAGAACATTTGATTGAACAGTTTATTCGGTGGCCTCAATACGCTTAACAACATACATCAAGTCTACAATAATGAGCCCGCTGGTATACTTATGTGTATAAATAATCTTAGGCTGCTACTAACCATTTATCAGTGAAATCGCCACCACCAGCGAGATTAGCTTAAAGGCATAATCGAATGCATGAATGAATGAATGAATGAATGAATGCGCGAAGCGCGTAATCATTATCGCACAAATTAAAAGCAAAACATAACGCTACAAAGAGATGAGAAGAAGGCAACATCACCGCCAATAGCAGCCCCAGCTCCGTGCCAACAGCAGCAGCAGCAGCAGCAACAGCAGCAACAGCAGCAGCAACAGCAGCAACAGCAGCAACAAGCGGCAGCTACATGCAACTGAAAATTTTCTAAGAATTTGCATTTAGAGGCCAGGCCGGGCGAGCCGAACGAATTGGTCAGAGTGTCCGAGTCAAAAAGTCATATCATTAAGGTTTAAACATTTGTTGTTGTATTTTCTTGCTTTTTTTTCGGGTTTTTTTTTTTGTTTTTTTTTATGTTTTCCATTACTTTTTTTTTTTTTTTTTTTTTTTTTTTGGTTAGATTGAATTATAGTCAATTGTTGAGTGCAAGAAAATTGGTTCTGGTAAAATACTGTAATTTACTATAAAGAGTAGATGAGTAGAGGAGCAGAGCAGAGCAGAGCAGAGAGAGAGAGAGAGAGGGGGGGAAGAAAGAGGGAGAGAGTGAGAGCGAGGAAAAGTTTTTCTTCTTTTTTTTTTTTTTGCAAAATATCAAATGTTGATAAGTTTATGATGAGCCGACGAACAAATCAATCAAACAGCCATCATTGGTATTATAGAAGAGCATCAGAGTCAGTTATGAGCGGAATTATAAACAATGCAATGCAGTTATTTAGGGATGAAGAAAGGCCGTAGATCAATCCTGATGGACTGACTAACTGAGTAACTCCCTTTTATTAATTGTAATTACACAGCTTCTGGTCTTGGCTTATAACCATCAACAAATCCATACACACACACACACACAAACATACAAAAATGAATGTGTAAGAGTGTAGATGTATGCGTGTTGCATATACTAAGAGAATATGCAAACTTACTAACTGACCCAACAATAGCTGTTGTATTGCATCTATGTGTGTGTGTGTGTGTGTGTGCGTGGTGATTATGACGCAACAACAACTAATGCCCCAATATGGCCCGTCTCTCGATAAGTAATTTCGAATGATGTCCCAGCACATGAACGCATTTACATACATCGATCTTCGCACACCGCATACTTAGAAAAAATATTAAATCACTTCCAAATACCCAAAGACAACCGAACCGGACGGACATACTTATGTTACTTATTTTTTATTACGCATGCATGTTTCAGGCTACAAAAATAATCAAAAATTATCAACAAAAAAAAAAAAACAAAAGAAAAGAAAAGAAAAGGAATCAAGAAATTTTCTCAGGCTTGAATATCGATCAAGGGATAATGGCTGGCGAACCGTGTGGCATATCATTATTAAGGCACAAATTTGCAGTCTATATGGTCTCTTTAAAAAAGATTATGTCCTGAAAGAATAACTAAAGGAAAAAATCAATTGTTTGCCTAATGTTTAGCCTAAAACCTTAAATGAACAACAAGAAGAAAAAGAATAAGAAGAAGAAGAAGAAAAAGAAGAAGAAAGAAACCAAAGCTTTATTTGAGAATCAAGTGCCAAAATTGCAAATGGCCATGACTTCAACTGGCTGTGGCCTGTGACTGCATTTCAAAATGAGAAAAAAATATTAACCACATCCAGATTTCTTCTTAGAGGAACCGCAACAGCTACTGCAATTTTTCGTTAGCATATTTTGCGTTCATGTGTTGAGGTCACCATCGTCGTGTCTTCTCATGTCTTCATAATTCATTTGAATTTTTCAATACCTTAATTTGATGACTGTAATTTACGCTTTGCCACTTTGTATGCGTGCATATGCATATCTGTACAAACAGAAAACAATATATATTCCTTACGAGACCTTATATCACCGATCAAGCGATTGCGATAAACTAAATAAGGCGATCCGTTTGTAATCACGGCCTTATTGAGAACGTGACGTGCAAAACGTGTATTATTTTTATGTGATAAAATAATTCATGTTCTGCTCTATCTCTCTCTCTCTCTCTCTCTCTCTCTCTCTCTCACTGTCCTGTTTTATGTCCTGAGAACATATGCATATATATATCTATTCCTTTCTTTATCTTTTCTTGAGACAATAACATTTTTAAATAGAAATACAAAACGAAAAATGACTTTTGTTGTTGTTGTTGTTGTTGTTGTTATTGTTGTTGTTGCATCCACTAATAGACACATATCGTACAAAACTTGATCATATTGTTTTTTCTCTCCTTCGTCGTTGATATACCGCCGCCTCAATCTCGCAGAGAATTAGAGTCAAAGTATCCTTTAGATTAGTTCTGAAATTCGTGCGGATGGAAAACTTGAAATGCTTGACTTTCCCGACATTCATATTATCTTCGGAGATTTGAATTTCTATGAAATTTTGGCCTTGAAGCTCCTTTGTCTGTACGTCTGTCTAACTTTGGCATTCCGCCGGAAGGAAAATTCGATACATAATACATAACGTACTTAACGAGTACACGTTAGGAAAGTTAACATCCGTTCAAACAATGGATTTGCAATTATATGCAATCGTATTAAGTGCATTGAAAGGCGTTGCCTGTGCCGCATGTTCTTTTAAATTGAAGGAATTGCAAAAAAAAGAATCAAACTTTTTATGGCAAACAGTCCGTTGATAAATTCGGATAAACGAATGATTGGAAAGTTAATTGTGACGCTAGGCGTTATAACATCGCTTTCCATATATTTCTTGATTCTGCAAAGACTTTTAGTCTATAAGACGTTTATGTTATCCGTTCATTAAAATTAATTATTCGACCGATTTTACAATCGAGTATGAAAATTTTTTTTTTTTTAAAAGACGAATAATTTTCTTCAAAATTTTTGATTTTCCCTACCAAGCCAGGAAGACTCGTATAGTCAAGTTTGAAAGAACAACAAACAGTTTAGGAAGAACTTTCGCCCCTTTTCGCAGTAAACGATGAATTTTCAAGCGATACTACATCGAACGACAAGTCACATAGCATTTATTACTTATTTACTTGAACCGTTTGGGGATGACAGAGGTTAGGGATTTTTTGAAATGATCTCCTCGGGACCTTTAACACGGCAGCGCATTCAATTCATCAAAGGAAACCCAAAATTCTATGCTTATGGTAGTTGAGAGAAGGATCCACGCAAAATATTGTTTGGACTGAAATTTTCATCTCGATTAAGTTGGAGAAACATAGCGCGCACGCGCGGTACCCTCAAGTATGTTTTCTGAAAAAGACTGCCATACCTACTAACAATTGGATGACGAAGGTGTAGAAAATTGTGAATGTTGTTGAGTTTTTCTGATATAATTTTTTTCGCTTAAGTAAAAATGAAATTTTTAATATTGAAACGAAAGCCACCGACTCGCTCAGCTTTCAACAAAATACTTGTATTTGTATTTGTGAGATCGACCAGCCCAAAGATGGTTCAGGGCCGTTGTTAACCACCTAGTGACCATTTGATACTTGAATGAAAAGGGATCTCATACTCGGCGGACATAATTGCGGCTACTTATAGAAGAGGAAGAATTAATAGATTTCACTTATCTCAAGAAAACAATAACATGAGCGGGAAATTGGTCTTGGCTTCCTTCGTATCCTCATCGAGTCCACCTTTATTTGATTCGATCACTACAACACCGGCTTGTCGGTCTTCCTATCATCCTTTTATACACACACACTTAAGATTTGCTTTTGAATTTAGAACAAGTTTTTACAAACGCATTGGTTCGTGCGATCACGTGGGAGAATATTAATTAGTTTGCTTCTAAGAAGAAGAAGAAGAAACTCTGCCACAATCTGGCAGAGCAAATGTACACAGAGGCAAAGTGGCATCAAAGATTGGAAATCGGCCCACTTTCACTTCCATTACGGTCGCTACTGACAATCTTGCCAGATCTCAAGTGAAAACTGTTTGGTATAACCCAAGGTCGTCGGCAGTCGTTACCTTAATACAGCTAATAACTTATCGTGCCATAGTCTTACTTAAGTTAACATCAATTACTTCAATCATATACGCCCATCATCGTGGGAGGTATAATTTTAATTCTTCACAAATCCCACTATTTAGGGTCAGTCAGTAATGTTTAAGTTCTTTAAGCGAACTTTTTAATGAGTTAATGTATTCATAATCGTTGTCGTACTATCTTCCCGATCGAACTAAGCCGAATCGAAATTTGCTCAACTATTTAACAATCGGTCTGCGATCGGTTTTCATTATTATGGATTATTGTCGATGACTCGATAGTGTATGAATTTTGCCATGGAATCGAAAAACAAAGAGAACAGTAGATCGAATCGTGGAGCGTTGGAAATTAGAATTTTCACGATTTCCATATTTATGTTATTTTGATTAAATTAGATGATGAGCATCAAATAGTCGCCTAAAGCCGTTAAAGTAAGTTTCAGTCTCATCTTCAATTGAATTTTGCATGCAATACCCATCTTAAGAAGCAAAGTAAAAAAGTTGGACAACAATCAATCAGATCATTAACCACAAGGGAAAACATCGTCATTATCGTTAAGTTATAATACCGGATTTAATAAGAATACATATATACATGTATACAGCCATCCAGAGCCATCACTTCTAATCGACTAAATCGGACAACATACACATATGCATAAATACACAATTGAAATTGAAATTGATAAAAGCCAAAAAAAAAAGAAGAAGAAGAAGAAGAAGAAGAAGAGGAAGAAAAAGACAAGCACATCATAAAACAATTAATATTATTTTTAAAAGTTGAAAGGTGTATTCGTCATTTCGTCATTTCGTCATTTCGCTTTTTCGTTTTTTCGTTTTTTTTTTTTTGTTCTCTTCTTCATGTTAAGATCTAATTATTTTCTATCTTGATTAGTATTCACATTTAATTTGCTTAAGTTTAACTTAATTTACATGAATTTCTTATTAAGTTCAATAAAAAGTTAAAAAGAAGAAGAAGAAGAACAAGAAGCACTACCGATACTTTAGCAAAATTTTCAGTAAATTTAACCGTCATTAAACCAATTATTAGTGACTGCCATAAATGCCACACAAAGCTAAGCAAAAGAGACAAAAAAAAAAAAAAAAAAGAGGATAAAAAACACCACAACAACGGAAAAGGTAAATAACCACAGGGCCTGGCTTGGTCTCCTGCATGTATGTATATGTGTTTGTGTGTGTGTGTGCTTTTTGTACGCTCATCACTACATAGACTCGACCATTTCTCTAATTTAAGGTCAAGGCAAGAAACATCAAAAACTATACAACAACAACAAGAAGAATAATAACAACAACAACAACAGCAAAAGTACAATCGACTTTGAATATCGTGAATTGTTTGGCATACAAAATTAGTCAATCTTCAGATATAAGCAGGCAGCAAAAAACACGGACAGACATACAAAGACTTTTATTAGATAAAAGTCAAAAACGGGAAAGGGATAGAAAAGCAAGCAGGAGTCAACGATAGAGCGAGTGAGAGTGAGAAAGAAAGAGAGAGAGAGATAAGAAAAAACTAGTAATAAATGGAAAAAAAAAACAAATGCAAGTTTAGACACAGTAGCAACTCTCGACCATGCCTGACGGTGATGTTAATGATGTCCAAAAGGAAAACAAAAGCAAAAACAAAAACATTGAACGCAAAGCCTACGCTACAGCACCGATCTTATGATGTGTCAATGTCTAGACGTATAAAAAAATTAATTCATATTGATTGATGTGCGGTTTATTATACTGATGACCAGTAATTTGTCCTTTTTAATGCAAATATTATTTAAATACTGCAATGAAAGCAAAATCATCCCAGTAGTATGCATAGATTTTCAAACAGATGTATTATGCATATAGACATCGGGGTGCTTTCGTCATTATTATGTCTATAGCAACTAATTTTATAATCATATATATTATGGATATTATGGACGCGTAAGGTGTAAAAGTGAATAACGGACAAGTAAGCAAATTATATTCGGTCAAGACCGAATTGTTTACACCCATCCCACCGTTATCCCAAACAAGACAAAAAAAAAGTGCTATAATATAATGCGCAGTGCAAGCGACTGATTTTTTTCTATTTTCCAAACTAAAATTTTTGACGCATAGACGCGTGGGCGTTTGCAGGCGTGTCCTTGGAAAAGTTTAAATCATTCCCAAATTCTTTTCCAAATTTGTAGGCGATATCTTCGGAAAATAGATTACAAACTCTACTATACAGTTGCGCAGACAGACAGACGGACATGTTTATGGGCATCTCAAATTTGCAATTGCCCAAGAATTTATATAGTGAGTTGTGGAGTTCTTTAAAGCTTTCTTCTGCGCGTTATAATATTGGGAAGGCGTGGTCAATTCTTTCCAGTTTCGTGCCCAAATGCGTGCAAGAAGTTCCAATGTTTCAGCCAAATTTCAAGTCGATAGCTTCACTTTTGCGGCCTGGACAATGTTTGTAACAGACATTACACAGACGGACAGACGGACAGACGGACATGCTTAAATCGATTTAGAACTTGATGCTGATCGAGAATATATATACTTTATAGGATCTGTAATCCCATAATCCGGGCGTTGCAAACGTTTAACCAAAATTAACATACCCCTCATCCTTTGGGTAATGGGTATAAAAAATGGTGGCTAACATTCAAGAATGAGAAAAAGCGCGAGTTATTATTTAGAAAGGGTTAGCAGTTAAGATGAAATGCCGACATGTTTGACCTTCATACCGAGTTCACTAGTTAGAAAAAAAGTGGCTTAGGATTCGGAAAAGTGAGTTGCCTAGGATTTGTATATTTGGTATCCTTATGCCACACCTAGTCTCTGTGGTATATATACTATTGCATAATAATAAACGATGGCACGATATCATCGATCGTTTATCAGTGATAAGAGAAAGGAATTTATTTCATTTTCTTGGTTGTAGTTAAGTAAGAAAGTTAAAGTCGGTCGGGACCGAATTTTTTATACCCATCACCGTTATCCCAAAAGAAGTAAAAGAACAAAATTCTCCTGTGGGCGCAGTTGATGTCTTCTATATTCAAAATAAAAGTTTTTGTCGTATAGGCATGTGGGCGTTGTAGGCGTGTCGTTTCAAAAGTTTAGGTTAATTCCAAATTCTTTTGCAAATTTGTAGACGATGTCTTCCTTTTCGCTAACGGGCGAATGTTTACCACAAATACTACAAACTTGCGCAAACAAACAGATGGACAGAAGAACTGGCGCACATGTTTAGGGGCATTCCAAATTTGAAACTAGGCAAGAATTTGTATTCTTTATAGGATTTTTAAGGCCTCTTTCTACACATTGAAAACATAATTAAATTTTAATACAGTGTATTATTGGGTAGGCGTGGTCAAGTTTTTCCATTTTTGTGTACAACTGTGTGCAAGGAGTTTCAATGTTTCTGCCAAATTTAAAGCCGATAGCTTCACTTTTGCGGCCTGAACAATGTTGGCAACAGACATTTCACAGACAGACAGACAGGCGGACACACGGACAGACGGACGGACAGACGGACGGACAGACGGACATGCTTAAATCGAGAATATATATACTTTGTGGGTATATTCGCTGATGCTTCCTTCTAGGCGTTGCAAACGTTTTGACAAAATCAATACACCCCTCATCCCTCGGTGATGAGTGTAAAAAAATAGTAAATATTTTAATGATTCACTACTGAAGACTCTTTCAGAAAATTTCCGTTTTAATTAAACTTTACAGTAATATACGTCGCCATCTCGTGCATTGCAGTAAAGTTAAATTTTAAGACTTTATCAAAGATAAGAACCATTGACCAGCACAAAAAGCATCAGAACAAACAAAAAATGTACTTTTGCTATAAGCGGTAAATAAACGCAGCATCGTATGCAATTCTTAAACCAATTTAATTAGTTGACCAATTTGTTCGCGGACCTTTAAAAGTGCAAAGCTTTAAAATGCCAAAGCTCTAAGATAAGCTTTTAGTAACGTAACCTAAATATAACGATAGTTTATTATTTACACTAAGCGTGAAAACAATTTTGTCTTTTAAAAAAAAAAAGTTTCAAAAAAGTATAAAATGGTTCGAGTATTGGATACTCCATAAATTATTTTGAGTAAAGTGTGTATGGCTTATGTGGATGTTTTGTTTGACCGTTTTAATAAAGAAAAATCCAAACACCAGATTCAATTTTGAAATATGCGATGTTAGGAACACGTTAAAAGTAACCAACAGAAATTGATGGATGCACAAGACCTCAACAAAAAAAGCGGAAAAACAATTCATTTTCAAAGATCTCTTCAAACTCTTTTGTCTTTCTGAAGCTAAGGATTTAATTGAACAAAAATAGAAATAGAATGAAAAGAAAATTTTTTGAACAGACAAGCCCTGGACTATATAGATTTCATTATTTTCTTTGATCAACCGTTTATTGCACACACACACATGTTCATTCGAAAGCATTTTATACAAAAAATATGTTATTGTAGCGTCGAGGAAAGAGAAGAAGGAAGAACATGAAAGAAGGGAGAGTGTGAAAATACTCGTTAGGGATCAACTTCAGTTTTCTTTAAATAAGAGGGAGTTCGCCCCACCACACCGGCCACAGTCGGTCCAAAGGTTTCATACCAATTTAGAGGGCCGAAATGCCACTTTTACCGAGAAATGTTGCACACTACAATTTTCTTCCATATAACGACTTTCAGGATAGGGCCCTATATGGGAAGTGGCCGAAAAAGTGGACCGATCCGAACCATTTTTAACAGCGTTCGTCCTTGGGTGAAAACACGCTAATGCACAAAATTTCATCAAAATATTTCAAAAATTGCGATCTGTAGCTTTGCACGCAACTATACATGGACAGACATCAGACGGACAGACAGCATTACATTAATTCAGATTACTATTCTGAATCGATCGGTATAATAAAAGAATGGAAATCTGTCTATCAGTTTAAACTACAAGTCGGAAATTTTTGAGATATATTGAGGACCTTTGGTACACTGTTCTGACCCAATGACGAACCCTATTAAAAACTGATCAGATGGCATCACTTTTCCCATTTAGCGCCTTATTTTCAAAAGTCATTAGACCAGATAAAATTTTAATCATCAGCGTACTAAAATTATGTGAAAAATTTGGATCGAATGGTACGACGTTTCGAAGCCGCTCTTACATATTCGTTTCTAAGAAAAGACTGCATAAGTTTTAATATATTAAACGCCAACTAGTTCAGAATGGTAGTTTAATATAAAAATTAACTGTACCATCTATAGACTGCATAGTTCTATTTTTTGGACGTACCCAGTTCCTAATAAAATTATAACTTTGCAAGCCAACAAAGTCCAATTTTCAATTCTTTGTGACGAAAATAGATAAAGAATAATAAGACCTATGAAAATGGGAAAAAAAGGTGCGTCACTTTACCGCCTATCATATAAAGATGCCCATGAATAGTAAGTACATCTCTATACATATTATATTATATTATATTAATTCATGCGGTATAAGATGTCTAATGCATGGCCATGGACATAACGATAATATTTTTACTTATTTTAATTAAGTTTATTATAAAATGCGATAAAAACCTTAAATTCAACTCATATTTAACGACCGCAGTAGTGCAACTATAAAAATTATTGCATTATGAAAGAAATGAGAAATTATAGCATGAGAGACTTTTAATATTGTTTAACGACCACGGTAGAGTGCAATAAAAATTATCGCATTATGAGAGAAATGAGAAATTAAAGCATGAGAGACATTTAATGTGACAAATGTCGCCCGTTACACCTATCAACAAAACTAAAATACGTTTTTTGTGACTTGCCATTTGTTATGTTCAAAAAAATAAAAAAAAATGTTATCTTAAACATTAACATATTTCCAAAAAAAAATGTTACCTTTTTTTTCGTTAAATTATTATAACTGTTATTAACATTTGACAAAAATTTCATTCATATCGTACGGTTTATTAATCTTTTTTTAGTCGAATTTGTAAAATGAATAATTATGTTAAACAAGAAATTTGTACAAATATGAATAAATAAGAAAATGAAATTCGGTTGGGAGCGAATCTTTTATACCCATCACCGTTATCTTAAAAAAGGTAAAAAAGAAGTAAGAGAACAAAATCTTCATCTACTCTATACTGTGGAGTAGACGCAGTTGATTTCTTCTATTTGTCTTTGTCGTGGAGGCATGTGAGCGTTGTAGGCGTGTCGTTTGAAAAGTTTAGATCAATTCCAAGTTCTTTTGCAAATTTGTAGGCGATATCTTCATTTTCGCTAACAAGAGAGTGTTTACCACAAATACTACAATGTTACGCAAACAGTGAGATGGACAGAGAATAAGCGGACATGTTTAGGTGCATTCGAGGGTTGTAACTGGCGAAGAATTTGAATTGATTTGATTTGTGGGGTTTTTGAAGCTTGTTTCTGCGTGTTATAAAGGAATTGAAGGCGTGGTCAATTCTTTTTTTCACTTTTTTGGCACAGATGCTACAGCATCGCCCATAGAATATGCTTTCAAATTTTTGTACATTTATTTGCTATAGTTTATGAGTAATCGGCAAAAAACCAATTTTTCATTCCCTTTGAAAAAGGGAACGGAGTTGTTCTCAGTTTACGTGTTGTTGTGAGCGTCCTGCGGCCAGGAGAATGTTTACAACAGACGGACAGATGAACATGTTTTAATTGGTTTATAATTTGATACTGATCAAGAATATATATAATTTGTGGGGTCTCTGATTCTTCCTTCTCCCTCATCTTGCGGTGATGAGATGAAAATTGAAATAGAAATTAGAAATAAACCCCAATTTCCCAACTCTAGCTAATAGGTACCTAACACTAACACATATGTGGCCATAAACCGACTTACTTCACGATCACAGTATTCCCTTAATTTTATTTCTATGTTGTATACATAAGTTTCTGTGAGACACAGACTCGTGTGGACTAGTGTTAGAACAAAAAATTGATGTTAAAAAAATGTATTTGCTCTCATTGGAGAACCGTGTTATTTTAAAATCGTGTAAAAAAGATCGTGCAAAAAAAGATTTGAGTGTACGTAAATGAAGTGCCACCACATTGTATAAAATTCCGATTTTGAACACATTTTATCCATACATTAAGAGGTCTTTGCTCGTTTTCGCAAATATCTTCCATATGAACAGATTATGGATATCCATGGAAGATGATACTTATCTTGAACATTATTAATGAAAAACCCGTAATTAATAATTGCTTTATGATTTCACGGTATATATATATAATTCATGTAGGAAGGGTAAAACCAACGCAAAGTGGGCGCAACTATTAAACCCTTTATAGGAAAACACTTTATATTGCGAATAGTTTTACGCCAAAGAAAGCGTGACAAGTGTCGTTTTAAAATTTCGGGATTCTCTCATTGCGAGAATATAAACTTGGAAATAATACGCAAAACGCTTAACTTATAAATTAATAATAAAAATAATAAAATAATAATACAAAAATTTGAAATGAAGGGCTCAAGAAATTGCAAGTTTCAGGAATGGAAGTAAGAGTTCCCTACAAACCAGACGTTTAGATAATTGCAGACTAAATGCAACGGATTCACACTCTCCGCATATGATGAGATTAGTGCAGTGCAAAAACCATTCTCGCCCCAATGAGGAAAGAAATGATGTGCAATTAAAAGATATTGAGATCAAGATTAAGATCATTTCACGGTACGGTGAGGGAACGACGACCACGATTAAATCTCTTATACCAGTAAATATGAATTGTCTGCTTTGTGGGATACCGAGCTTGTCAATGAGTTAAGACTACTTAATACTGGCAAAAAATCAAACTAAACCTATATAGGTTTGTGTTCCGTCTATACTGCATTCGATTCCCAAAACAAATTAAAACAAGTAACGTAGCATTTATTCATAAAACTTAACCAATTAATGTCTTTGTTGGTTAAATTCGAATTAATTTTCAAACTTATAAAAATTCTAATAAGAAAAATGAAATTCTAAAACTAAGACTAAAAGCGAAGGCCGGCCTTAATGAAGCGATTCAATGCGAATTGAAATGATGTTTAAGGTAAAAAATGTCAAAAGTTGACATCGACAAAGTTGTCAAATGTATATCAAAAGAAAATAATAATTAATTAATTATAATTACAAGACTAAATGAAACCGAGAAATCAAAAATGATGACCTTTTACTTCAAAATATCGAATATCAAACAAACTCTTATACCTCCATTGCCTTATCTTATATATCGTATTCCCTATACCAATAACCAATTATATGCAAAAAAAAAAAAAAAAAAAAAAAAAAATACTAACATTGGTAGCTCTCTTTTTTTTCCCTCTTAGCATACTCTTTGATCTTTATTAAACCAGTCTTTTTTATATTTTGGTTAGATCAAAGCTTCAGTTGGCTGTAAGCATTCTACAAGACTGCATTATAAACGCTTAATGGAAAGTGTTGTGCATGAAAGCATTGAAGAAAACTTACTTTTAAACTTTTTTTTTTTTGTTTTTTTTTTTTTTACTTTTAATACACTATTTAAGTCAAAAAAAAAAGTTAAGTGTTTTATAACTTTTAGAAGCATTTAAATGTATACGCTTTTGAAAGAGCTATCTATCGATCAAAGTGAAGTTTATGTTATGTGATCTCAAAGAGAATTCTTCTTATCATACCATCTTAACTAAATTAAGGCAATAACGCTAAGAAAGCGCAAAAAAAAAAACAAAGAAAAAAAAAAGAAAAAAAAAATCACACTATGCTTTAGTATGTATTTAAAAAAGTACAACGAAAACTGTTCAAAAGAAACCGGTTTTTTTTTGAAAAGTACACATAAACGCATCGCATTGTTGTTATATTACGTTGACTAAGCAATATTGTTTGTGTGGGAAAAGACACATGAGAGCGCTTCACCGTTTTCGTTGTTAAGAAGCATAAAACGAAAATTCAAAATCAAAACAAAAAGCAAATAAATGTAAAGCACTAAACAAGCTAAACAAATACTAAAAAATAATAATGATAATGATCATAATCATGATCATAATGAAGGTAAACTCACATAACAAACTTACAAAATTGCCTTATGGCAAAGCATCAGCGATTAAGAGGTAAGTAAAAAGTTAAAATGTAAATGCAACTCTGGTTTAAAGTGTATTCGTATATTTCGCCAAAAAGGAAAAGGCTATGTACACTGTGAGAAGTTTTACAAAAATACATATAAATGAAACAAATACAGCAGAAATCTGCTGCAATCATTTTATGCCACATATCTCGCTCGCATCCTCCTCTCTCAGCCTAATATAATTATTAATAATAAAAAAAATCACAATTTCCCGTTACTTAACCGAGATCACACCGAGATCAAATACACAAACATACATATACATTTTAATGTGATCTCCTTAAATGTTTTCCCCGATTTATATCCAGCGCGGATAAGTTGTGGTTTTAAGTTTTTCCGGATTTTATGTAACACGCACAAGAGCTTAAGGTAGACTTACTTTTCATTATACCGATCCGATTCAGTTGATGATCCTGAAAAGCTTGTCTATCCGTCTGTCCCTCAAATGTCTGCCCATGTAAATTTGTATTCAAGCTACAGGTTGCATTTTTTGAGAAATTTTGATGAAATTTGATGCACTGACGTGCTTTGATCCAGAAAGGAACGCTTTGCAAAATAGTTTGGATCGGTCCTTTTTACGCACTAATATTTGGACATTCTGAATTTATGTGAAAACTTTGGACCGAGTCGGGAAATTTTTTGAACCCCCTATCATATAACGCAAACTGAACATTCATACGATGAAGAGAGATAATTTTCAATGCTTCATGAAGGCTTCATGGACCATCTCGACCTATTTTTTAGATCCTTCAGAGGACAAGCAAATCTTAATTTTAATATGTTATGATGAAAACGAACTCATAACAGAAATTTGATATAAAAATTAACTCTATAAAACTTGGACCAGGTATGCCTATTTTTGCATCTTGCCCTATATAAGAATTGTCCCGAAAGTTTCTTTTATTTAGAGCAGAAAAGTCTAAGTTTTCTTATGTTGATGTGATAAAAATTGACCAATAGTAGGAATTTGATATAAAAATTAACTGCGCAGAATTTCGAACATATACTTCAATTTTTGAACCTCTTGGACGCAAACATACTTACGGAGCCTTTCTTTTCAAAAGGGATGTAATGTTTAATAAAATAGTTCCATAAAAGTAAGTTCATATAAAAACAGATCAAAGGTAAAAATAAGAATTGTGTTAGACAATGTGGTGGCAGTCGGTCTAGTCCGACTATGATGTCTTCCCCATTTTTAGTATATGTATCTAACGGTCGATAGTTGTTACGATTCGTTCGTCAACCGTAAAAATGTTGAAGTTTCCCTTCGATCTTACAAAGTGTTCTTTGCGGAGGACTAAAGCCCACATAAAAAGCCCACTAGGATAATGAAAAGGTACGATTTCACTTTTCCACTTCGCTAATGAAATGGCTGCGGATCCTAACAACGAATGAAGAGAGGAGCGGATCTTACCATATCGATTCAAAAGGTCTCTGTGTGGCCGATTTTTTTCATTTTTGTACAGATACCATAGCAATATACGCTCAAATTTTTGTAGATTTTTCTGTTGTACTCTATGAGTAATGAGCAAAAAACTAATTTTTTATTTTATTTGAAAAACAGAGATGCTCTCAATTTATTGGTGCTACTGCAGACGTGCCGTCCGATCGTTTTGCCCCATTTTTATTACCGACCTGCGTGCAAGAATTTTCAATGTTTCTGCCAAATTTGAGGCTTAATTTTTGCGGCCAGGAGAATGTTTAAAACAGGCAGTTCACAGACGGACAGATGGACATTATTATTATTATTATTATTAATTTACCCAGAGAAATGAATTCTAAGGTTAAAGTCTTAAAGCACTGGCAGCCAGTTCTTTATTGAAAACTCGATTAAAATTAAAGGTTAATCGAGAATATATATAAACTTTGTAATATCACACGCCTTTAAAGCGAATTTGAAGCGAAGAAGGAATTGATCTTCAATAACAGGATGGCTATGATCGAAAATTTAAGCAAATTCAGCATTAAGTGCAAAGATATCTTCAGTCTAGGTTTATATGCGATATAGGGAAAGTGTGATTCTACGGTTCTTCCACTAATGTATTTATTTTTAACTCAACTTTTTAAAGTCAAAATGCTATGTTTGGGTAAAACAGCGTTTAAATATATGATATCAGTAAGTCAATGTTGTTTAAATTTAATTTAGTAAATTTATATGTGAAACTATTCTGAACGATCTTTTTTTATGAAATGCTAAGAATTAGATATTTTTGCCATACAACGATATATTTATTCATATTACGTCATATTGAAAATTCTCCGTGGTTTCGAGCTTCTCTTCGTCGACTGCTCTTTTCTTCGCTATTTCTTGACAGCTTGCGTTGCTGTCGTTACCCCACGACTTGCAAAATTTCATCGAATTTTTCATTGACTACGAGGTGCATTTTTGACATCGAAATTTTGGGAGTGGAATCGAGGAAACCAGTCCTATACTTGAAAAATTTCTGCTTTTTTTTTGCAGTCTTTTTACTTTTTTTATAGCAAAAAAGCATCACATAGCGTATTTCTTCAGATATTCCCGATCATTCTCAAATAAATATAACGATTTAGATGAGCAAAGAATTGGAAAACTATTTTCACAAAAAATTCAGGCCGAAATGTTATCTTTTGAGCACATCTTCGTCGGGACAAAAAACCGCAGAGGATCTTCATTATGACCTAATATATTAGGAGGTTCCATCCAAATTTTTCTTCCATTAAAAATATTAAAATATTATTCTTCAACTTTCTCAGCTTTTTCAGAATATGACATCTCCAAGTTCAACAGAATTCATTCTTAGGCTAAACCATTGAAAATTTCAGCCGAATATCACGAAAATTGCTATCTCTTGTGATGGGAATAAAAGTCAATAGATATATGGGAGACAGACGGACTGATTAGTCGAAATCGATTCGTTAGATCTACGGAAAATTAGTTTTAATGTTCGTTAAGGCTGTCTCGCTAGGTATAGTAGGAAAGTTACAGTTTTCCTGCGCCCTAGGTCTAGAAAATATTAGTTTTGCTGGTCGCTAAGGTTGGAGAAAAATTAATTTTACTCCTCCTCTCTATGTATATGTATTGCACACATTAGCATAGACTTAATAAACTGTGCACACACACACGCACAAGTGGTATGATGTGTGCGGGTATTGTTTATCACCACTTCAAACGTTACAATGGCATGTATGTATGTATGTATGTGTGCATTAATTAAAACACTCTTCAAGCATTTCATTACCCGACTTCACCGTAATATTAACATTAATGGAATTCCAAAATTTTCAATCCGCTAAATCACATTTTTCACTTAAAAAGTAATTTGTCATCATTAACAGTTAATTGTTCGAATTTCAAGCATTCCATCTACACTTTATCCCCAAGAGCAGAAATGAACTAAATTCCATTTGTAGGGAAATGATGGGTATTACGACTAGAAAATATGTCAAGTTCAGTTAGTTATCGCAAATGCAATTTATTTTAATATTACAGTTAAAAAAAAAAAATAGAAAAAAAAAATAAAAATAAAAAATAAAAAAAACTTTAACTGCGCCGAAGCAATAATATTTTACATTTTCAATAATTTATTTTTCTAAAAGTGCAAAATATTATCATTTGTTTGTCTGCTTACTTGAAAATGAAGGCGTCAACCAAACTATAAAAACAAAAATATTTGCAAAAATAAAAAAAAAAAATACAAAAAAAAATAAAAACTAGAAATGGAAATAAATAAACGTCAAGCAAAAAAAGTTAAATCTGTTAGTTAAGTAAAGGAAATCTCGTAAGAATTTCTTGATTGTTGTTAAAGTAACGAAAATTAATTAACTTTTAAAATTTTTTCTTAGAACAAAAGAAATTTCGAGAACTTTCGACTTAAATCCTCGCTTCACTTTCCTCACAAAAATCAATAGAAATGAACAGGCGAGACAGAGAGCGAGACAGAGAGCGAGAGAGAAAGATAGAAAACGAAAATGCTTTTCCGCCAATCCAATAAAAATGAATTTTACATAATATCGAAGAGAACATAAACTTCCTGTTAATTTTTATGAAAAATGTCCCCTTTATCCGGTCAGTCAATAAATAGAATTTATGACGAAATTTCTTTAAATCAATGCAAGTTCTTTGCTTTCTTTCTTTCTCTTTCTCTTTCTCTTTTCAAACTATGAGAAAATATTTAAGGAAAAGAAAGCATTTCGTCGCGCGGATGTGCGATGCGATACCTAAAATGATTTATGCCTTGTAGATGCAAATTACACACGTATACATATCACGATGTCATTCATATTTATTGTCAACTGCGCTCTTAACTTAACTTAAGGTGTGAATTATTTGATTTTTTTTTTTTTTTTTTTTGCTTTTTATCACCAAAGAAAGTGCTTAACAAAATGTGTTTTTTTTTTTTTTTTTTGTTGACTTTTCTTTTACTTTACATAAGAAGAGGAGAGCAAGTATTATGCTGAGCACAGATCGAAACTTGAAACACCCAACATTTGTTAAGAAGAAAATTATATTTAATAAAATTAAACTAGATTTTCAGTTCTTAAGGATAAGTAACTTGGGTTTTACCCTCGCACATGTTTACGAAAGAAAATGATTGGAAAGAGTTCGAAATAGCGAGAAGAGGGGGGGTGGGTGGAGAAAGGTTACCAGCATAACATGCAACATAACATAATGTATATGAAAATTGTCTTCACAAGTAAGCATCTGACGCGGCACGTAAGCTACATGCAAGTTTACACTAATGATGACATATCTACATAACAACACACACAATATACGAAAAGCAATTTCTAATTAATAATAAGAACTGAAGAAAAATATATTGTCGAAATATCGGTTCGATTAGAGTTTTATCTGAGCATTTTAAGAATTCTATTAATTCCGTGGAAAGCTTGTATAACGATTGCATGAGGAGCAAAGGTAAATAAATATCTTACGACTAAGTTCTTCATTTCAATGAAGATGAATGATGAGATAATAAGCGTGCGTCCTTCTCTATTGACAAACTTAATATACCCGCCCTATCTGGGGGGATTTAACTATAAAGATAAACATATTAAGTTAATATTTAAAAAACGAAACTTTTTCATTTCTTGTTGAGAAAGGGTTGGGCAAGCAGATAATGAAATAATTATGACTTCTTCTTTGCATTCCTTAAGTCTAGCAAGCGTACACCTTTTCTTTGTGCTCTTACAAAAGATACGAATGCCAAGCAACTCTTTTTGAAAGAAGGAAATGAATTGTACAACGGACATAAAGCGCATTTTTTTATAATACACGTCTCGTTTTTTATGCTTTATTTCATTATACCCTACACCACTTGTTAATTTTGTCCGGACATATAGAATAAGCAGAAGGCCTTGAGATAGACCCAACTCTGTTTATATTGGTATATCGATTCGGAATCACTAAATTTGTCTGTCCGTCCGTCCGTCCGTCCGTCTGTCCGTCTTTTTATAATGCAGATCACATTTTTTGAGTTACAAGAACGAACACTAATACAAATGATTCGGATCGGAGTACTTTCTCGAACACTTCTCAAAACTCAGCATATAATAATAATTGTAAACGAAATTTGTTTACATTATTTAATATTCGATCGTGATCGCCTATAATGCTTTTACTTGTGCTTCTTTTTCACTTTTGCTTAAATGTTTGTTCACTCAAAAGAAAAAAAGTGTTTCTTTCTCTCCATCCATCTCTCTAGGAATTGTTCATTTAAAGTATGTATATAAACCTCCTAAACATTCCATACTAAGTAATCGTATGCATCTTGTTGTTCTAGCAAAAATATATAAAATCGCTTATAAGCTCCTAATAAGAAAATACAACGAGATAGATTACTAATGTTGAGATTTTTAATAATTGCAAGTTAATCTCGAGACTAATGTCTTCTGGAACTTAATCCAAGCTTTAAGACAATGTTTAGACATAAAATTTGAAGTCCATAATTGTCATTTAAATGGACGGATCAGGTTAACAGGCATGGATTATTAAACTGAAACTTTTAGACAGATATTAGATCACGAGCATGTACGGGAAGAGTTTGCGAAAATTGCATGTGCGTTACAAACACTCAAAACAGTTAACACTTTTTATTCCTTACAGCGCACCTAAACAGTGAAGCAACAAAAAGTCACACCACTGCATACGTTTGCCTCAATTATAAGATAATGCAATATATGAGATTTACTGGCTTGACTCTTGACTATTATGATTTTACAATTATTTTAAAATAAATGTGAATAGAACGAAGGTCCCGTGTACACCTAACTTGAATTTTGAATTTTATCAATTTTAAAAAGAGATGAGAACACTTAAGGTATAAAAGAGAAATTGAAATTAAATTAAAAGAGAAAAATAAAAACGTTAAGACCACAAACATAATGACAACGAATAGAAGAGAGAAAGAAAGTTACGAACGCCTTAGGCCGTTAACCATCGCCTCTAGCCAATGCATTTAGAAATTGTGATATATTTCGTTAAACGCATGCAAATTTTCTAAATTGACTTATAAACGCTTCTACCCAATCCTAGTTTAATGCCTCTTAGATGTTATGCATCATGTATATATATATATATGATATATAAGATGATGATATGATATGAGATAACATGATATATATATGTTTATATATATATATATATACATTTTTTTTTTCTTTAAGATTGCAGGCGTGTCCGTTGATATGTCCTCATAAATATTTTTCAAAAATTTTGTAAATTTCGTAAGACCTGCTATGGGTTGTAGGTTTCAAGTTTTTACGTGTTTTCAAAACATATCGCATTCATTCGTCAATCGTCAGTTTTTGTGAAAATGTTCCAAAAGTATAAGACTGATAGACGGACAGACTGACAGAGAGACGGAATGATAGAAAGTTAGACAGGCAGGCAGGATGACAGATAGACAAACAGACAGCCCCGCAAGCATATAAAACTGGCAGAAAGTTAAGCATGACTACGCTGACCGGGAATACGTACGCTCCCTCGGACGCTCTAATGAGTATTGTGAGGTATATAGGGGATGTGTATAGGTCGGTGGTAGTTATAAAATAGATAAAAAAAATCTTTCCTTACGAATCTTTAGCAATTGTTCAGTACTTTTCGAATTTTCGAACTGCGTATCAATTCGCCGCCAAGTACATCTCACTTTTAAGTAAAATCGTCGAAACTGCATTAATTTTTATTGAGATTAAATAAAAGCAGATGGGTGCCAAGGCGCTTTTTGTGCATCAAACAATCGATTGATATATAATTCAGAAATCTGAAAATTGTTTGGGACCTTCGATAGACAACATTAACACAAATTTATTCCTTGTGCGAGGGTGGTTTACGACAACTAACTAACTTATCAATGGGAAAGTGGATAGACGATTAACGAAAGAGCGGAATCGATTCGTCGATTAAAATTCTCATCGCAAAAAAGTGTTTACATTGTGTGTACCTCTACGTTGCGCATTTCTGGCGCTTACATCACCCCAAAGACGGAGCATCAAAACTCTCTAACTTCGATGGTGATGATGATCGTGAGAACTTATGGAAGATAATGATTGATTTTTATATCGAGCGACTAAAGATGGCGTATAATTAGTTTTGTCATGTCGTCCGCAGGGGGTGGAGTAGTTCCTTGCTGGTCTTGTACCATAACCGAATACTTCTTTAACAAAAAACTTAAATATCCGAAGCGAATCCCCGCTTATTTACGGAGAGGAGCCACTTCACGTATTATTCATCTGATACGTATTTCCATTTGATGAGGGCGTCGGAAACTGTGCAGGCATTAAGTTTATGTAAATGGAGAGCAAGTGAATAAATGAAGTAGGGCACCCTGGTGTTGGAACAACTTCAAAACAACGATTTGTATTTCTAAGAAGAAAAAAAAACATCTGACTTAAAGATGGAAGATTAATGTGTAAGTTCGTGAGGGTAAGGAGTTTCGCTCCGAATTCATAGGAACATCTTTTTTTTATGGCTAACCGATCAAGGAATGTTCCATATGCACCGTGTAAGAAATCCATATGCACCGTGTAAGAAAAGAGGGATGAGATGCTATGCCTTTATCGACCAAGCACTCGCTATAGCTGCGACCATACGCCGGCCGCAATTGAAGTGTGCTCCTACCGCCGGGTTTGGTGAAATAATAGTCTTACACTTGATTTTATCTACTAGACTATACACGCAGGCGCACAACTTGGCATATTTATCTTCTAATTGGATCCTCTCAGTGTTTTCCATCTATTCTGAGGTGTGCAAAGAGTTCCTCCTATAAACCATTTTTCTTTAGTTCTCTGAAGCGGAAATCATTTTTATACTCAGTAATTCTTTATCCATAGACTCGGTCTGCCCTTTGCGATCTGGCAACTTTTGACTTAAAGGACACAACTTTTGACTCTTGTCAAGTGTATATTGAGAGAATGAAATAAAAGGTTAATATATTTTTTTTGATTACCTGGTGGGTAACCAAAGATGACTGTAAGAGATTTTTTTTTAATCGATTTTATTCCAAAGCAAAGTATCGAGCATTGAAAGAAAGCTTTAACAAAAAAAAAATAAATAAATAAAAAAAAACGAAGAAGAAAATACTTAATCCCATAAAACGCATATGCCGCCAAGTTAAACTTAACGAGTAGGGCATATGATTAATTCTTTGTATTCCTACTGAGTGCTTAAACCCTTTTCAGAGAATATGAAGCAAGAGAAAACGTGAAACGTAACAAATAGAATAAGAGATGAAGAGAAAAAGATAGAGAGAACAAGAGAAGAACCCCCAATTAGAGCGATAGAATTATATGCGGCATGTGTTATTAAAAGTTCATCCAAACGCGTATATAAAAATACACAGTTATTCACTATGAAAGAAATAACAAACAACAATAAAAGAAAGGAAAAGAAAAAAAAAAAAAAAAAAAAAGTGAACACCACCAGTAAACAGTAAACAAACTAAAACACACAGCTGGTCGATTGGTTGGTTGGTTGGTTGGTTTGTTGCTTGAGCTCTAGAGCTCATTGTATCTGACAGATACGTTACACGTTTAGTTTAGTGTCAATTGTTAGTTATAAACGAGAACTTGAGCCGGTTGGTTGTATTGTTCGAGCTAAACACAAAAGCCGATTCTATACTTACCTATATCATTGCGCATATATATATATATATATATATATATATATACACACACACATACACATACATACATACACATGCTAATATTCTAAAAGAAAGAAACAAAAATTTATTTACTTCCGTTTCACGAGAAAGTTAAACTGAAAGGTGTTTAAGTGAATGAATCAAAAAAAAAAACAAACAAAAAAAAAAATAATCAACAAAATTTAAAATAAATGTAATGTAAATTTCTTCAATTGTTAACAAAACAACAACAGCTGGTCGAGTGCTCGATGTGCTGCTGTTATAATGAAAATTAAAACGAATTATTATTACTTCACCCTAGTTTTTCGCCCTTTATTTCATTCTGTTTGCCTTTAAAAAGCAAAAAAAAAAAGAAAAAAAAAAAAGAAAAAGAAATTAAAAAATAAAATATAAAACAACAACAACAATTAGCTCGAGAGTCTTAAAAGGTTTCAAAATAAAAATTACACAGATATTAACGCTGAGTGTGTGCTTCAAGAAAAAAAAAAAAAAAAAAATTGACTTGGTACGTGTCAAAAAGGTTGTTAAGACAATTATAATAAATTGTTGTTATTGTTGTTATTATTATTAGTATTATTATTATTATTAATATTAATATTAATATCATCACTATTATTATTATTATTATTATTATTATTAAGTAATAGCTAAATGAATAATAAATAGTTTACAAAATAAATTAACTAACAAGCAGCCAATTGCATAGCGGAATAACTGAAAATTTTGAAAATATTTTTGCAAAAAAAAAAAAAAAAACAAAAACCAAATTATTAATAATAACAAGAGAAATAAATTTAAAATATTTGAATTAAAAAAAAAAAAAAAAAAAATTAAAATAAACTAAAAATATAAAATAAAAAAAAAAACTTAACTTTAACAAAATACAATATTTCGTGATTGATGTTATTCTAGAAAAAAATTATTTAACTTGACAGAATAACTTCAGCACTATATACAGCAGCAACAACAATACAACTTCACAACAATCACTTGAAAAGCAAACCAAAATATTTAATAACATTTTTTATACTAAATTGTGCTCATTATCTGCGTATAATCAACATTAAGGCTAATTGCACCAATCTCTTGTTACCGGATTTAATTTATTGCACATAATCTAAAATACCTGAGATGCAGCGTACACTTCTATCTCTTTCGTTCTTTATACATAAATTGCTTTCACTGCTACGCCAGCCTTTCTTCATATAAAATTTTAGAATGCTTTAAGGCAACGATCCATAAACTCTATCATCGTTCGTACGGTGCTCATCACTAAATAACACACACACACACACAGAAATATAGATATAAACACACATACGCATATATACACGCATATACACATACGCATATACACACGAACAGGCCCAAGCGACCGTTATCTTTACAGCGTTGGTTTTTAAGCAAATAAATAAATTTAATCAACAGCAAAAACAGCAACAACAATAACAACAACAAGAACAACAACAACAACAACAGCAATAGCAAGGTAAATAAATCGTTATACAAAATGAATACAATTATTTACACCTTAACAACTACAGCTTTAGAATTTTAATGACTTTTTTTTTTCTTTCTTTTCTTGTAAAACATTGAAATTACATTTCAAAAAATATGTACCAAAACGCACATACAAACTACGTTTGCCTTAAAACGAATTTCGGGCACTTTTCATCTCCAATAAATGTTAAGAGCAAAATAATAAGCATATGTCGCCAGTTAAACAATTTGAAGAAGCGTAAGGGAAAGTCGCGACATTAAAAACTTCCCGTAAAATACTTATATGTGTGACAAATGTTATGTAACGCGTTAAATTTAATGATGTCAGCCTATTAGTCAAATCCGTCATAGATAGCGATCACCACCTCAACATTATGTTTGCCAAAAAAAAAAAAAAAAAAAAATTCCTTCAAGTTTCTACTTTTTACTGACGTCAGCAAAATTTGAAGAAATAGTTAAATCGATCTATGGAGTTCTATCCATCTGATCGATAGCCCGTAATAGTTCTTGCGGTATATTGATTGATAGATGAACATGTGTTCATAATAAACAACGCTTACATGTTTGCCTGTGGATGATACAAATTTAAGATACGGTATAAAAGTGCCTTAAAGAATTTCTTAAGGCCCTAGAATTTATTTATATTTTTTCGCAGACTGTAAGGAGGAATTTTGTTTAATTATTTCCATTTATTTATTTGGTTAGCGAAACCGTATACTTAGGCTTACAAATTTTATTTAAAACACTGAGCTTTGCTTCTCAACGAATATTTCCTTTTTTTAGTTTAATTATATGTCAAATCAATAAAAAAGTAAAAAAATTGATCATCTGCCTTCTAGTGTTGACAATGTAATAATATTTTTATATTCCTCCCTTCCCACCCACTCACAATATAGAATATATTACGCTTTTGCGGGCTTATGTAACACACAGAAGGGTTTAAGATAGAACCGCCTTTTATTATACCGATCAATTCAGAATCATTTTCTAAGCCTATCTGTCCGTCTGTCCATGTAAATTTGTGTTCAAGCTGCAGGTCGCAATTTTTGAGGAATTTGATGAAATTTCGTACACTAAAATGTTTTGAAAAATTTGGCTCGGCTGGGACATTTTTTTGAACCCTGACCTCTCCCTCATATTTGGAGCACGTAGGTCGTCTACTTGTTGGAAACCACCGCATATAAGGCATTTCATGAAAATAATTTGTAACTTTTGGTGTATTAATGCCAGAACGAGTGAATAATTATATTAGACGAAGGGTATCTAATAGTCGGCCTTCTTCGACTATAATGTTTTTACTTTGTTTTTTTTTTTTTTACCTTATATACTTTACTCGTATGCCCTGCAGGTATCTTATGCATTTTTTTTTTTTTTTAATCTTCGGTTGATGACTAAAATTTCGCAAAGAAATTCTTTTCACTTCAATTCACTTTTTTCTTCTCTTTCTTCCGATTTCACGCTTAAGTAAAGGTTTATTATTAAGCCTTTATTGTTTCTCTCATCTAAATTAGTTGATAATGGAGAAGAACAACACTCGAAAATGTTCCCATCGAGCTTTATCGCCAGTAGCAACTCTAAGCCACAAACTGGAAATTTTTTGTTCGCAGTCGTGAACAGCAGTACATGGGCCAATAATTCTCGAAATTTTTACACTATATTCACCAACATAGTCTCCTTTGCGAATGATTGAATCAGTCGTTCCCTTCTCGAATAATTCCTTGCGTTCAGGCGGTCAAGGTCCTCAAAATACATCTGAGTTTGCCTAAAGACTTCATCAAGAGATCCAAATCTTTTTCTCTGAGGAATCATTTTAAGGTTTATAAGCAAACAGGCAACGCTGGGAGATACATGTGATGCCAATCATTCGAATTTCAATACAATTCCGACACAGTAGCCATCGACTTGGGACAGAGTGTTTTAGTGTTAATGCCTCAGCTATTTGAAAATAAACGTTCGCATGCCTCAAATTTCCAAAACTTCTGCCTTCCGACACCAGTAGGAAATCAACAAAATCCCTTAAACTTCACTTTTCAATTATCGGGAATAATTTTGGGGATTTTTTTTCGGGTTTTCTAGTGTGAATAAAGCAATTCTTTTGAAAGTGATTGGTCTTCACACGACTCCATTAAAGATCAGTGTCTGTGGTTTTAAAAATTCAACTGCGAGTTTACTTTTCTCGTAAATATGTTGAGTCCACGCATCCATTAGGCTGCGGCCCTTTCTTTTTTCTCACTGAATAGGCGATAACCACTGACTAATTGTTCATTTAAAAAAATATAACTAAATAAAAATAAAAATCAGCAAACTATCGAAAAATTTTTTGGAGAAGAGTTAAATAAATTTTTACTTTCCTATCAAAAAAAAATATTTAATCAGTAGGCGACATTTGAATTTTTTCCACTGTTTTTCAGCTCGATGACGGCCGACAGCCCTCGTTATTTCAGCACTGATAATTTCTAAAAATAGTAGGGATTTTTTCTTAGAGACGAAAATCAAAGTCTATGTCTCGGGAATTATTGACTGATATTTATCTCAATTTTTCCACGCAACTGGTCCGACAGATAGGCAGTGCTAAAGCACACAGAAGATGATCTCTAACGTTCATGCCTGAGCATGAAAAACGGAAAGACAAACTTCAATAAACAATTAACGAAGTTCTGTTCGGCTAGGGCCGAATCTTGTATACCCCCCACCATTTTCAATACTGGGTGTGGTCGTCTATTTTCATTTTTAAAATAAAAAATCCATACAATGTCAGATACAATGCTCTTGCCCGCACCCTTCCCCAAAAATAACATGTTTTACATATATATATGTATATATATATATATATATAATAGTGAGGGGACATGTTCAATATTTTTTCTAATTAAAGACAATGAATCTTGTAATGTGTAGAAAGTGCAGAATAATTTTCAACATTTTATCTTGTTTACCGTATGAGTGAGTAATGAGTGGGAAAAGAGAAAAAAAAGTAAGAGAAAATGCAAATTGGGCAACTTATTTATTTCGTATAGGCGTGGCTGATTACTTTCACTTCTTCTTCCTGAGAGAAATTTACGGATTATGAACGAGAATTCATAAATTTTTGTCAAAAGATGTTTTCATTTTATGCTTTATCATGGACGTATGGACGTATCGCGAATGATTTAGCTTACCTGCGTATAAGAACAATTTTTTTGTCAAAGTCAAAGTCAATATACTTAGCTTTTGCGACCACGAGATTGTCAACAACACATATCCATACAGACACCCAGACGGACAGACGTGGCTAGATCAATTCAAAATTTGACGCTAATCAAGAATACATTATATATATATATATATACGCTATAAGGGTCTCCGAACCTTTGCTTTAGGATGAGAAAATGAGAAAATGAGAAAAATGATGAAAATTCGTGACCAAAAGAAAGAAAATACGACACCTGTTCAAGTTTATGAACTCTTTGAAAGCTAAGCTAATGCTATTAAATATTTTCATATTCCGTTAAATATGTTCGCTGCCGGTTACATTTCATGGTATTTGACTTTAACTACTTCTACTGCAAATCATTTCCAATTAGTTACAAAATCGCATTTTTGTTTGCAATTGCCCTGCAAAAAGCGAGCTGCAAATGACTTTTTAAAATAATTATATTCTTGATTTCTCTTGCGTGGGTGTAAAAAGTCTCTAACGAATTATTTATTATGACGACGATTGTGAAAGTACTCATGTCGCGTCTAACCATTTCATTGTTTGTAATAAACGATCTAAACATTGGAAATAAATGAACAATATTTTTACAAGGGCTCATTGTTGTTATTCCATCCAAAAATAAAAAAATTGTTTACATTATCGAAAAATCGAAAAAAAAGAAAAAAAAAAATAGGGTAGAAAAATTTCTCCTACCTAACAATTGATTGGGAAATATTTCGATTATTTACATTTCCCATGCATAGCAAAAGTAAAATTTCTTAAAAGGAGAAATTCTTTTACTTTTTTACAAAACCGTTTATTATAAAAAATTGCTTCCATTGTTCTTCGCTATATATCTATAGCGAAAAGTTACGAAAGAGAAGAAAGGCTTTATTTTATATTTTATACAAAATAATTTTAAGCGGAAATTTTTCAAAAAAATTCAAATTGATAATGATAATAACGGACTTTGATATTGAAGAAAAATTTAAAAAAAAAAACAAAAAAAGAAAAAGAAAAAGAGAAGATGTTTGTTTAATAATCAAAGATTCCTTTGCGGCAAAGATCAAAAACAGCAGACAACATTTTAAATATTAAATGCATTGAAGGCTTAAACTCTCACTTAAGATTGCCTTACCAAACATATTTGAAATGTTTAAATGTGTTGGAGAAAAGCGACCGAATAAAATATAATACAACTTATAAGCTAATGGAAATAATAATAATATTATTATCCGTATATAGACATCAAGCAATTCTTTGCCTTTCAGTTTCTTAGAACGTGTTAAAGGTTTTATTATGAAAATTACTTTATGCAATTATGAAGAAATTTCTGTTTGTAAAACTTTTTTCTGTTTCTGTCTTTGTGCTTTTTTTTCTTGGCACAATTACCCGTAAACGGTACGAGTGCACTTACATTCGTATATCAGAAGTTTATCTATAGCCGTCAACGAATGATGGAAATATAAAAGATATGCTCAAAAGTACGCATTAGAGAGCTTATTTAAATATTTTATGGTGACATTATTATCGATCAGCATAGTCAATTCAATTGTCTGTCCGTCTGTCCACTGCTTATATCTGCTTATTATTCCTATCTGAAATGACTCTAATATTATAATAAAAAGTAGAAACTCAGCAGGCGTGAACTGCATTGGAGCCACGCCCACAATAAACAAAAGAATGTTTTTGAAGAAACCTCACTTGGCACAATGAACATACGAAAAGCATTAAAAACTCTCCCAAGAAGACGAGCGTTATCTGCGTAGAAACAAATCGGCAAAGAAGCCGGAACCTTTACCTTACAGCCTCAATTCGGAAATCGGATGCAAGTATTTTTTCAGATCGTCTAAGAAGAGACGGATCGCGTAAGAATCTTTTCTACCATTCATATGACACAATGATATTTAATTCATTTCATTGTAATTGATTCGAGGATGTGTGATATCAAAACATCCTCCCACAGGCGAATATAACTCCTTTACCATCTTCCCTCCACATGTAAGGTGCTAAATGAATTTCTTAAGTTCTGTTACGTTACGATTTGAGTGAATTGACAAAACAAAGCCGGACTTGTAAAATAGCGCATGGCAATGCAGTCATCTCCGTAAAAAGCGGTTTTCACTTTTCATTTCGAAAGCATAAGCGAATCGAAGCTACATGGACCCTAGAAGAAAATATCATTTCAACAGGAATGCACAAATTAATGTAACTCATCAAATACTTTGGCGAACTAAATTAATCGAGTCCTTCGCAAGCATTAACCATATTTAGTATGAAAAAATTCCAATTGGATTCGAAAGTCTAATGCATCTGAACTCAGAAACTATGCAAATTTTTATAACCACCATAGACGCCTGCCTATACGGAAACACCGTTCGGAGGCACAACAAAGTGAAAATTCCTTCTCTTCTTCTTGTGTGTACACTCTACTACTTGCCTTAAATTAGTACAACATACAAAAGAGCGTGAGATAGAGTAACTTTTTGTTGCACCAACCGTCTGCTCGTTTGCTAAACTTCGATTTTTTGAATTTGTTTGAATTGAAATTTGTTTACGAATAATTTTTTTTGACTCAAAGAGAAGCTGCATCAAAAACAGATTCGATTGGCATATCTTTTAACGACTAGTCCATCATATATAAGAGTCCATGGAGCCCTATTTTGAGAAAGTTATCGTACGAGGGAGACAATTGTGATTTTAAAACTTGTCCGGCAAAAATCAGTGAAAAAGTGGAAATTTAATGTGCTACAGATATGTGGAAAG
Source organism: Glossina austeni (assembly GCA_000688735.1). Taxonomy (NCBI): domain Eukaryota; kingdom Metazoa; phylum Arthropoda; class Insecta; order Diptera; family Glossinidae; genus Glossina; species Glossina austeni. Next base: position 4,314,699 of record KK502403.1, read on the forward strand.
CTTGCCTATTGAGACCACTCCCCCCATGCACAAACATTGTCAAAATAGTTTTATTATATAAGTATTAGTAGAAACTTTCAGATCAATTTAAGAAGAAAGTTAGTAAAAAAATAATGATTGGACTGCGTATTCTATTCTATTTTCCGATCTTCGCCTGATGCTTGATGATGTAATGCTTGTGAATGTAAATTGATCATTAAATAGGCAACAAGATAACCCTTTTGGTATGAGATGATGAAGAAAAGTTGAAAAGTTGTATTAAGCGAAATGATTGGTGAATAATACGTTATGGTCGAACTTGTTCGACTATAAATATTTCAAATTGTTATTATATGGGTAAGATTAGTATGAAGTGAAACATCCACTGGTCTCTGATATAGAATTTAATTAAAATAAATTCAATTAAGAATTTTCAATTAAAACTATAAATAATAAGAGACTGATTGCTACACAACGTAAACAAACATTATGTAGTTTCTTATCATCAGGTTCTCTTTTCCTTGCTCCTTTTTATCAATTTCTGTGTGTGTGTGTGTGTGTGTGTGTGTGTGTTTGTGTGTGTGTTTGTGTGATTATTATATAGCAACAAAAGTTTTAGTAAATTATAGTAAATTTTTTTATCTTTAAAATATATATATATATATATACAGCTGCATATATATGTATATATATATATATGTATACCTGGTGTAATTATAAATGTGCTTGCGAACGTGTTTATAGAATTCTGTGATAAATAGCGCTATCTGATGAAACCTTGTTACGTGCGTTCTTTTTCTTTGCCTTCATTTTTTTTCGCTTTTCTTTTTTTTTTTTGTTTTTGTTTTTTTTATTTACAACGACAATAACAAGGTATTGATTTTCTAAGTAAAACAACTGTAGAGATAAAGTATGAAACATGGACTTACCTTTAAATAAAGTTGTAATACCGATTGATGTTGTTAACGATGATGATGATAAGTCGCGTACACACACAAGTACTTTATAGCGTATTAAGTAGCTTTCTATGAAAAGTTTGCCAATCTGAAGGAAAAAAAAAAAACAACAATATATATATATATATATATATAGATAAGAAAGAAATGCTCGTAAAAGTTTCTCTTGCAAAATTATACAAAAATTATTTGTAATAGCATAACAGTCTAATTATAAATAATTGTCTTAACAATTCGCAATATTTAAATATTATTCAATTGGGTCATGATTGCGCTCATATAACGGTATAGAAATGCGATTTATTGTTTATGATCGGCAATTAAAAACTAGTTCACAATCACGTTTACACCACGTAATTTATTCATTTTTTTTCCTTTCCTCTTTCTTTTTTTTTTTTTTTTTTTTTTTTTATTAATATAAAAACTTTTTTTTAATTGTAGGTGTAATTGTTCAGAGCGCAACAATTCTATCGAAAACAATTAGTTAAGGATGCTGTATTCAGTTTCGAGAGATTCTATATTACATGTCGGCTTGATTAGCTAACATCGCTTACTTCCTCGTGCCTCCCCCCATCCCTTCCCCCTTTATCCATATACCATATTTAAAGCGAGATGTATTGACTTTGATTATTTCCTTTGTAACATTTATCATAAGCTCAGATTAGAGTTAGATGTTCAGATAATGTAGGCGATAGATAAAAACTGAACAAAACGTATGTATATAAATAAGCCCTTTATTTACTAAATTGTGAGTGTTATGATGGCTTTTCTCTGAATTTTTATTCAATTCTTTATTTTTATTTTTATTTTTATTTTATTTTTTTTTCGCCTTAATGACTCAAACACGAGATTTCGGTTTACTTAGATTGCGAGTAGATCGCATTCATTTCTATTTCGCAACGCTCTGTGATTTTTTGCAATTGTAAAAATTCTTTTTCATTCAATTTTAACTAAAAAACCTTAATTTTGTACTACAATAGTATCTTATAAAGAGAAACGCAAATGTATTGGTGAGTAGAAAAATGTGTACTTTGAGAATTCTTCAATGTTTAATATTTTATGTTACAATTAGCACGATTTGCTTGATATCCGTTTCTAATGTAAAAACATGTTCACCTCGTGTCATAAACTTATTAACGAACACGTACGTATGGTGGTGCAACACCCTCGCAATTATTGCAAATTTATATAAATTATTTTTAACTCAGATTTCAGAGTAAACAACAATTCATAGTCAAAGACATATTTAAATATCCATTTCTATAAGCACTTATCGTATAACCGAGCGCTGCATTTGCTTCCACTTATGCAAAAGTTTTTAAGAAAAACTATACTATGCTACTACTATGCGTATATATATATATATATAACGAAATATCATGCATTCAATAGCAATGTTTGTGACAGTTTGTGGAAGAAGGAAAAAGAAATTAAATACAGTTTAACTTTTTTATGAAAGCTGAAATTGAAAGCCTTGGAAAGCGAAGAGCCTTCACGGTCTCCCTGTCAAGCGTCATATAGAATGTCAGCGCAAGCCGCACTACCTATGGGCAGTTTTAATACTAGTCTTTGAAGAGAGATTTATTTTCAACTTATTTTATCGTGATCACACACACGTGCGCACATGCACTTTCTCTCTCTCTGTCTCTCTCTTCTCCCATATCTCTAAATTTCTATATCTATCTTTAAACGCATCTTCACCTCTATTTATATTAACATTATTCTCTGTGTATACCGCTAAGTGTATATTTTCGGGTTTATTTCTAAGTCCTATTCCAGGACTATGCCTACTGTTATCTTTATCGCAATATTGATTTTTATATTTATATTTACGTTTATATCGATCTTTATTTTTACCTCCATCTTTATTTTTAGAGATTTTTATTTATACAATACCTCTCTGCCTAGATCTTTTGCTAATCTCTCTTCTCTTTTTCTACGTTACTCTCTTTGCCTATTTTCATCTGTTTGTCTATCTCTATCCCTACCTGTACTTCTGTCCCTATTTCTATCTTAATCTCTTTGCCTATCTTCTTCTCCCTGACTATCTATATCTCTATTTCCATTTCTATCTTAATCTCTTTTACTGCCTACATATCTTTGTCTATTCCTATTCCTATCTCTACCTTTAACTCGGGCACTAATCACTATTACTATCACTGTCACTATCACTATCACTATCACTATCACTATCACTATCACTATCACTATCACTNACTATCACTATCACTATCACTATCACTATCACTATCACTATCACTGTCACTATCACTATCACTATCACTATCACTATCACTATCACTATCACTATTACTATCACTATCACTATCACTATCTCTATCACTATCTCTATCTCTATCTCCATCTCTTTGTCTACTCCATTTCTCTTTGTACGTTAATTTCTTTCTCTACCTTTATCTCTTTGCCTTTCTTTAACTCTTTGCCTACCTGAATCAGTTTGTCTACCTTTCTCTTCTTGTCTATTCCCATCAACATTTTTACCTTAATCCCTATCTTTATCTCTACCACTATTTCTACCTGTATTTCTCTATCTACGTTTATCGTTTTGTTTATGTTCATCTCAATCGCTTCGCTAATCAATCTTTTGATTCACGATCGATAGATAATGTATATAGCACACGATTCCACCATACCGGTATCTCTCTTATATTCATATTTTCAACTCGAACATGGTTTGACTTAAAAAAAAAAAACAAAAAATTATAATCGGATTAATACGTCGATTATAATAATTCACTTTAGGTACTCTTAACGGTCGGGCCTACCTTAAAGAGTCAAATATTTATTTATATGTTCGCAGTTTTACAAGAAAGTCATTATCAACCTTTTATTAATTACGATTACCGTCGTAAATGCGTGCACTCTTAAATATGAAGTACCGAAGAAGTTATCGTTTGTCGTCAGTGTCGTCCCGTTGTAATTTTTCAAATCACCCATAGATTTTTATATTTCCTCATATCACTCTAACTAAGCCGATTTGAATTCTTTACGTATTCGATTTAATGAAAGTATTTGTTCAAAATCAAATAGCAATAACAACAACAACAACAACAGCAACAACAACAGCAACAATACATCAAATGCACAAATGCACACAAACTATGATATGAAAATAAATTGAAAATAATTTTATACGCTTTATAAATTCCCGGATATTTGTACATAATACACATACACATACACATACACATATATAGATATTTAAGTGTATACGCGTTTGTGTGAAAGCAAATGTTGCTCTTTTGCATTTTTTTTTTTCTTTTTTTTTTTCTTCTTTCCGTCTCTATCTCTCTTGGCCTGTCTATCCGCATTATTAGATATTGTTGTTAAACAACAGTAAGACCTTATCACGGCTAGCGTGGATTTTATATAACAGGTGTTTCCTTTCATCTTCTGCTTTCTATTTGCAACAAAGTTTTCTTCTCTCTTAATAGTTTTACCGACTTTTTTAACTGATAATAATCATAGTGGTGGTAATAATAATAATAATAATAATAATAATAATAATAATAATAATAATAATAATAATAAAAAAAACAACAATAAAACAGCAGCGGTATAATAATAGTTCGATTATAGTGTGCGCATAGTGTTAGCATACGTAGCGTACAAGTAATTGCGAACTTTTTAATGGCGAATTTATGCTATAATCCCCTAATCCGTCCGTGATCCGTGATATAAGAAATCATTATCAGAAAATCACTTTTATTTTACGTATTTACTCACACAGCCATGCGATTACTAAACTAATCCATTATATTGTGCATACGGTGTTGTGTTAGTTTAGCATTTGTCTTGATCGTGTGTTAGTTAAATTTTTCTATCTACCTATCTATCGCTGAAAACACGTTTCGACCTGGTAAAGATTTTATTTATATTAAAGTCTCAACATTTATTGCATTTACATGCGGTTGCCACTGTAATCGTTTTATAAATAGCGCCTGCCTTTAAGCTTGAACACAGCTTTCAGTTCGCACTACTGACTTTTTTTAATTGATTATAATTAATTTATTTTTAGCGAAAAAAGCTCACCGTAACTCATTCAATCTTTATGTACATTTGTATAAAAATTGTATGCATGTTTGTGTGTTTGTGTGTGTGTGTGTGTGTATGTGTGTCTGCATATTATTATTACTTGAAAGTTATAAAACCGTCATACTTTAAATGACGGCATCGTTTTATCAAGTGGCAGTTCAAAATGCATTTGTATTAAAAGTAAATGCCGTTTGTGTTCTGCGTGCATAAAATTGACGTCATGGTCAAATTCATGAATTACATACATCGAATGTAATTGTTGTAATATAAAGACTAGAGAAGAAATTAGAATTGTAAATTCTATTAAATTTAACCTACTTAAGAATCACGTATATCATATATATATATATATATATATATATATATATATATATATATATATATATATATCTATGTATATAAATGTAAGACATTTATGTAGTCTTTTATTGACATTTAAATAGATTTAAAAATATCTTCAACATTAATAAGTGTTTAATAGGCCTTAATTGATTGCACACACACACACACACACACACACACACATGCATTTATTTAACACGTTAAGAAAAATTATTGCATGTAGAGAACAATGTTTATGCGAACGCTAATAATAATTACCGATGCCTTGTGTAATATTTCGAGAAAATTTTCCAAAACAATTTCTTTTATTGGTTTTCGAGAAATTTTGAAACCATGAACACACACAGATCTCGCTCTATTAGCTTAATCGAGAAATCATATCTTTTTGTCTAATCTATTTCACGTTCAATATACATATGTATGTATGTGTAAAGTAATAGTGATAGAGTATTGGAGAGATTCTACTGAAATAATGGGAATAGTGTGTTCAAAATATATGGGGAATTTTATATTTCAAAATACACGCACACCTTCTCCTTTTTTTTCATTCGTTAAATTGTTGTTGTTGCTTTCCCATCAACCCTCTGCTGCCGTTTCATACCATTCAGGATATGTTGGTTTATTAATTAGAATGCATTTTATGCATTTATTGAAAATTGTTATCAACAAAATTTTCAAAATGAATAGATTCGTTGAACAAGGAATTTGTATTAAAATCTATTCAAAAATTTAATGACTTAAGCAAATTGACTGAAAAAAAAAATGAAATGAAAATAAATAATAATTTGTAATATCATCTAAACGAAAACAAGTTTAATTGGTTGGGCAGATTGATTGGAAAGCGAAAAAGAAAGTGTTCCGATCATCAAGTAATAGAACAATCAAGAGATTTACAGGTTGTCGAGAGACCTTGAAGATGTTCAATAAACAATTAAATAACGAATCATAGCTGACCTCAGATCGTCAATCGCGGCCACTTAAGAGAATATCAGTAAAGTCAAGGATTTCGTGTTCAGCAATCGTGGATCGAATAGTTCAGGTCTCTGTAACTTGTGCCTAACTTTAAAAAACATTTTGCAATTGTCTCGTGCTTTTCTACAGCTACTCAATACCGCAACGTATTGTGTTTTGTAAGAGTAATGATGACGATCACAAAGGCATCATATGATGGCCGGTAATGAGCCATTGATTTATTCTTACGATTCTTCAAATATAGACCGATAACTAAGCGAATCTAATGTTAAATCTAAAGTGAAATAGAATTTTAAAAATCCATCAACAACACTATCCCAGAATTAGAAAAGGCTCTCTTCTTCTGTAGACTAACAGACCGAGTAACACGAAAGTTGTGTCGATTAATACTTAAATACCCGCCTATCAGTGGGCGAGATCAGCGATATTCTTGTTTGCAAATGAAAAGCGAATGAAACGCACTCTTCATGCGCACTATTTGCAGAACCAGAATCAGTAATTGAACTACACACAGGTCGCCATCGCCCGATGTATGACGAAAATCGTTTCGATAAACGTCGTGAAAACCCGTTCCGTTGACTTCACATATTCAAGGGAATGCTATTTTCTTTAGATTCGAACTCAAAATTTATACACGCATTAAATCCTTCAAGTAAGTGAATGCTTAGCCATGAATGCCAATAGAAACAGGATGCTGCCGATCTTTACAGAAAGTTAAGTAAAAATTCCCTTTATTTGTTGAACACGGCGTTATATAATAACGAGGTAAACTGACGTAACGGCCTAAAAAAAAAAAATCGATTCTTCGACAATTTTTTTGCAATAAAATGAAAGGTAGTAAGTAATATAAATAATATTTGAAGAGGTTATTAAGTTTAAGTTTGAAGTTTTAAAAAAAAAAAATATATATATTTTCGAAAAATATTAAAAAATGGAAACGCCACACCCATTATAAGGAGCCATTTTTCACTTAAAGTGCAGATATCCATATGCAATATTTTCATCATTCAAATTACACAAAGCAATGTCAGTCGCTATATCCAAGACTAGAAATGCTGAAACTTTAAGGAACAAATTTTTTTACGGATAATCAATAGTTCCCCACGTATCTTAGAAAGTCCAAAGCGTCTATTAAGCAAAAAGAATTGATTTTTTTTTTTTAATTTCCAATGGTTTACCCCTTCAGTCAGAATAGTGTTATCAAAAGTTCTTTATAAAGCAAAACTTTAATCATATCTTTTGCTTAATTCGCAGACTTTTAATATTCCATCGCAATAAAATACTGACTCGTACGCTTACAGACAACGATGAATGGCCGAATTAAATATTCTTAGTCAAGTTTCTTCGTACAAGCGACGGTCGTGATTTCTCTTTCGCAAAATAAAAAAAAAAAAAAAAAGACTGTTAATGCCTCCCGTTCCGTCTCTCTCCCTCTCTCTCTTTGTCTCAGCAAAAACTCTGGAAAATCCTTAAACGAACCTGATTCAATACCTCTTAAGGTTGTTTAGCCAAATCTGCCGGCTGTATGAGCTCATAAATAATGTTTTGTGATAACAATTGCACTACTCTCTGTCCTTATAGTTGCTGTTGGTTTCTCCCCCTCTGCGCATGCCTGAAGGCTCGCACTCTTATGCTTAGCCCCTCAAGGCTCATGCACTTTAGATATCTTTGTCTGATCATTCGAGTTCGTTGCGTTAACAGAAATGTTGTTGGCTACCAATTCTTAATAACCATTCTTCTTCTTAACCAAACTTTTCCATGACAGCAAGTAAGAAAAATTCCTCTGAATTGAACAATTATCCACTTGTCGAATGATTCTCTATCTGATTGGTTGTGTCGGCAATAAGTGCGGCCGTTGTATTTATTGTTGTTTACATATCTGTGCTAAAAAAAAAAGTTCGTGAGAAGAGTTCCTCAGCATTGTTTGCGCCAGAAAAAATGCAGCCAGCCTAACTTTTACGCTTAAAGTCTGCAAATAATCGCCTATTTTAAGCTGTTATCGGACCAACAGCAATCTTTAACTTCTCCAAGAAATTGGCCCTAACAAAACAGTGTTCCATTATCACTTTTCGCAATGGACAGATAGACAGCAACAATTCAATCAAATCGTTTTAGAAGCGTGTCTCATCAAAATTCCGTATACATTAAGCGGTTTTTGATGAGCACTTCTGTCCATATTACAAACGAAACGACTGCATTAGTGTAAATTCATTCTTCCGTGTTTTGTATAATAATTTAAACAAAAAGAAAAAAAAAAAAAAAAGTAATTTTTTTTTACACTGCTTGCCGAGATAGGTAATTAAATTTATTAAATAATAATACAAATAATTACAAAAAATATTGCGTAAATGAACAACACGCAAACAGCCATTCAATCGCACACCGAACATAAAAATGCTAAAAAAAATAAAAAAATTTAATAGAATTGTAGAGAAACAAATAATAAAAAAAAACAAATTGAAAAAAAAAAACTCCTCCGAAAGAGTAACCATAAATAACTAAATCAAATCGACATTATGTACGGCATGCGTAATGATTATGAAAACGAAAACCAACTATGAAAACTATGACAAACACATTTTCAATTCAATTCGGGTACAATTTTGATTTATGAACTTATTACACACGACAATAATTTTAAATTTTACAACGAAATGACAGTTAAATGTGGTGACATTAAAAACAACAATTTATGTTAATTTATTAAATTTTAGTATAATTTTCGATTATTATTATTATTATTATCATTTTTTTGTTTTTTTTTTTTTTGTTTTATT
>KK502403.1:4324255-4435932 GCA_000688735.1 Glossina austeni
AAAAAAAAAAAAAAAAAAAAAAAAAAAAAAAAAGACAAAAATAGTGAAAAAAGCTTAGTAACTGAATTTAAGCGCCGTTTACTGATGACACTACCCATAGTGTCTGTCGTTTACTTTTTCTATGCACTCAAGTGCTTTTGTTGTTACTGCCATTAAAGTGTATACTTTACGGTATACGGAGAGGGTAAGTTGTTTACAAAAGTTTCCTTTAGTTTTTTCCTTTTGTTCAGACCCGTCACTAGAGAATAGAAGATATATTATATTTGTCACTGCGTTCGGTTATGCAACTACTCGTATCACCGAATAGTGGTATGCGGTTGTGAAACGTTTGCACTTTCTCTGTAAATTTTCTATCAAAATTCGCAACATCTGTTCGATTAGCCCTGTTTTAGAAATTTCATATCGAGTTATGCGATACACAGAAAGGCAAAGAGACGACTACAACTGAGAGTAAGTGAAATATTTTCTATTTATCGATTATCTAGAGTTCGTGGGAACTCTTCATGTCGGATAGATGGACAAAATTTGGGCAAAATTTTAGATGATTTCGAGTTCTGATTTCAACAAAAATGACGTGACATCTCACATACTCACCAACAAAATTGATTGAGATATTGCCAAGTAAGACAATTAAGTTTATTCTGAGCATTTACTCAAACTGTACCAGGATCGCAACTGTACCAAATTTTAGATCATAAGCTTCTTGCAAACTGCACGTTTTTATTTACTATATTTATGGGTTGTGTGTTTGCTCAGTCCCAGTGTCTTACTAAGTTTATAGATAATTGAAGATTTCATGCTTTCTTCAAATCTTAAACAACAACAAAGAGTCCCTTTTCAGCCCTTATTCAAACAAAATTTCAATGAACATTCCATCGAGCAATCTCTTAGAGCTCGCGTCGAGATCTGATCTTAAAACGTACAGACGTACAGACTCTGATATTTCGAAATATATTCTAAGCTATCAGTGGGCAAAGCGAAATGTTAATCATGAGTACACTCTTAACTATTTGAGTATCTCGTAGCACAGAAGGAGTAAAAGTAGATCGGTAGCTAACTAATCAGTGCTTGACAATCAACAAATATTCAATAATTTGCTTAAAAAACAGTGAAATGAACGAATTTGACGATGGGTTTCGCTACGCATCAGCACACGTTTTCTTTCATTCTGAATGTACAACAAACACAACAAACAGATCAACTTATATATAAATCGATTTTTAAGGCAGTACTTTCTTGACAATAAGACTTCCATTCGCGTTCAATGACGGAAACAGTTAAGCTTCAAAAGTAAGAAATGTTACAATGACTTAGCTTAAAAGAGAGCAACGAACGCCATATACTAGAAGCTAAAATTGATGATTACAAGTTAAGCTTAAAACGATCTCAAAGTATAATTTCTACTAAGTGAAGATTGTAAAGATTGTCAAAATTTCGTCAGATTAGAATTAAAAATATCGAAACACGAAAGTTTGCCTTTCCAGCCCATAATGGAAGCGTGTATTGAACGTTATTTCGAATTGTATTCAACGTCGCGAAACATTTCTATCCAAGGGAAAGTTTAAGTCAATAAAGGCCACTACCTCCCAGGCATAAAAGATAAACTATATATACTTTCGATTTTTTACAAGATTGTGAGTCAAGTTTTTCTATTATTCTTAAAAGCTAAAGCTCATCGATATCGCCCTTTAGCTACTCGTCCTCTGCTCAAGATAATCCTCTCTCGCTATCTCTGACGTTTTTTTGATGTACATTTGAGTCAATTTCGTTTTTCGTTGTCTTTCATCCAATAATTGACATTTCGCTTCTTTCGTAAGCGAAACGCAAGAAAAAATGCTTTTCGTCTTCATTTTGGTGATATGTGTTAGGACAAAAATTTGATGGACGCACGGTCTCATGGATTTCGAGAGAAGGTTTTGTTGAAGGGCTTACTTTCGAAACCTTTCTTACCTCAATCTTCAAAATCTTGGCTACAAAGTTTCTAAAAAGCTCCACAATTTTTGTTATTGACTTTTACTTGAAAGACGAATAAAAAAATTCGATAATTTTAATTTTATCTTCGTTTTGTCTTTTCATTGCAACAGATAGATGAAAAAAACTTTTGCTAGGAACGCCTCAGTCTATGTTCCTTTTTAATTAAAAAATATTTTTATGCATTTGTTGGGTGTTCACGAATCGTCATTACATCGTCATTTCGCGTTTATGTGTATGCGTGTGTGTGTGTGTGTGTGTGTGTGTGTGTGTATATGTGTGCATATATGTACGTTATGTGTTCAACTATTTGTTCATGACGATGATTTTTTAATGTTCGCTTTGTGCAGTTCCTTAGGCGACAAAGATCACGTTGATGACATCATAAATTATGTTATGGCAAAATGCTAGAAAAGATTTACTTTAATATTTACTGAATAATTAAGTTTTACTTATGCGTCTATATCAGGTGATGAGCGCAAAACCAAGTTGACTAGTACAACCATATATACTTAAGTAGCGACTTTTTTTTAGGTATACGAGCCTGATGGTTGCGTTTGCTTATCATCGTTTTTATGACTTCGTTTCGAATTCGATATACCGAAGCATATGGTTCGTTAGCCAAAAAATGTAAAGCCATATCGGAAAACTATATTCAAATTGGTAAAAAAAAAAGAAGAAGAAGAAGAAAAAGAAGAAGAAGAAGGAGGATGAGGAGAAGAAGAAGAAAAAGAAGAAGAAGGAGGAGGAGGAGGAGGAGAAGAAGAAGAAGAAGAAGAAGAAAGGAAAACCTTTCAAGAAGAACGTGGCCTTTTTACCCAAATGCTAAAAAGCAAAGAAGTTTTTTGCATCTCGGGTGGTTTCCAATTCTTTATAATATCCCGGGGAGAAGATACTGGAAAGTCTTGCTTGAAAAATTGCTTGAATGTTGAAATGAATGTTTACCAACCGCCGTAAATTGAAGTGAAATTGATTAGCACTTTTACAAGTGAACGCTTATTACATTTGCTTATGCAGAAAATCATTACAAATAACTTTTCCTTCATTTTTTAATATTTTTTCTTTTTGATTTTCCTTTTCAATTTCTTACCCATACTATGCTATAAATATAGCTAAGAATCTGTGACTCTTTTAAAATCACCAAATTTGTATGACTCGCAGTTGAAATATTAAAAAGTTATAGAAAATCAGAATAGGACTTTGGCGCTTGCCTATGGTTGGGATGTATGTTGTTGTTCAGAACTGTTACCGACAGACAGAAAGATCAGTTGTAGACATTTCTTTGTTCATCTGAGTGGAACGAAAGTGATAGCACTGATGAACTTCTTCCCTGGAAATGTTTTCACATAGCACCGGGACAAGCTCTCCAACCAACGATGATTGGCGGCAACTATCGTTACATCCAGCGATAATATTATGTTTATGGTTCCGATACTATAACAGCCAATTATGTGCAATTTTGGTTTCGTAGAGTCCGTTCAGGAATTTTTGATCTTAAAGATATCGTCGAAAATGTCGATAAAATCGGAGAAATGATCGAAGTTGACCGGCATGTTAGCAGTCGTAACATCGCCCAGGAGCTAAAAATCGACCATAAAACAGTTTTCTACCATTTACACAAAGCTGGATTCAAAAAGAAGCAAAAGAAGAAGAAGAAATAATGGATTTCTTTTTCCCCAACCTAATATAAGTAATTTTCCTACGCAGTACCTTTCCTACTCATACCTTTCTGAAGTCACAAATCTTTTCTTCATCTACTAAACTGCACAGACCGATAACAATAACGAGCGATTTGCTTAGGTTTAATCTCGAAGATAGCGTGCTCATCAATATGATTTGTGCTATATATATATATATACGGAATTTGTGTGCAGTTTGTTTGCCTTCCTGGTCTGGACTGCACAGACCCACATTACGAGTTATTTGCATGGGTTTAATCTCGAAATCGCCAAAGACGACAAGCAGCGTATTCGTTGACATAATTTATGCATCGGTATAACCAATGCTTGGATGAATCAGCCTGTGCAGCTAGGCCAGGAAATTGCTTTGGTCAGAGAAAGGCAATGAGAAAAGAAAATTGAAAAGAAAAGTTTGTCCTTCAATCATAATTAGATTTTTTATTTCGATTAACATGTGCGTCTGTCTATCATTCTAATCGCTCGCTTTGCTTGTGTTAGCATTTTCTCTTGCATTGGAATAATTCACATATTCATGCTTTGTATATGCAGCACACATGGACAGAAACGTTTAGTCCCTTTTTGTTTTGCCTACAGCCATAGTTGTTGTTGCTTATATATCGTTCATATTATTTGAAAAATTTAACACGAGTCAAATATAAGTGCCCTTGAGTGTCTCTCTCTCTCTCTGTATTGGTTGCAAGTACCAATACGTGCATAAATGCATTTAAATTAACAATTATTTTAAATAATTTCGCTAAATCTGCAAATTTTCTACTATTATAAGCAGTGATGTTGAATCAATAATAATGAAGTGTAGTATTAGGTCAGGTAAAATGAATTGCATTTTAAAGACAAGAGAGATATTCAAAAATGCATTCTCTCAAGTTTTATCATTTTAAAGATTATTTTCTCGATTTGCTACAATCGTTGATATAATCGGATGCTTTTTAATTTCGGTAGACTCTCTTAGGGGACTTGGCAAGGCAGCAACGGATGACACAATTAGATATGAAATCTTTATAATGAACTTTTTAGTCTTTCAAGGACATTTGTGCGAACGCAATATATTCTGTAAAAATTTTCATTCAATGCATTTACGCACAACGAAGTTTTCAAAAGACAATGCAGATCGTCGTCAATATTTTAAAATCGTTTTGCTTTCCTTAGGATCCTTTATTTCGCCGTAAAAGGCCCTAAAACTATGGATTTCTCATACTTGTAAACACGTGTTTAACGCATTATTCAATAAGTCTCCGGTCTGGCGCACAGATATGATGACACTATTGATAGAATCACATATCGTTGGGATAGTACCAACTATTAAACGGTACGTGTCGACACTTCGCGACATTTCGACCATTAGTTGACAAGTTGCAAATGTATTAACCATGGTATGACGCGTTAAAGATATTCGAAAGCAGCGCGAGTAACCGTGCTGGTAAGAACCGCGATTACCAAGTCACGGATCGCGGGTTTAAGCTTCTCCCTGAATGCTCAGTCTGCGAAGGCGTAGCACATGTCGAGTGAGTACACAACCACTATACTTGTGGCCACCTCCCCATCTCTTTCTCCTTTCTGACTTCTTTCTGCCGTCATCATGCCTCATGTGTAGGGTGTGCCATGTCCTAATTGATTACTCACGTTAAAAAAATTAAAAAAATTTTGCATGGACGTCCACGATAAGCACTATTCGAAATTTATACCGCGTTTCCTCAATTGTGACAACAACGTATCGATATGTGTTATGCGAGTTATATGAGCGTTGGTTGGGGCTGTTTAGACGGAACGAAAAAGATTTTCTCATACGATATGCAACAATGGATGGAACATGGGTTCATCACCACATGGCAGAGTCAAGTCGGCAATAAGCCGAGCACACTGGCGAACTGGCGAAAGCCATCCGAAACAATCAAAAAAGTAGTACAACTAAAGCAAGTGTAACTACTATAAGTTAATGAGTTGAAATGTAGTGAAATTTTAGGCACGTACGATTCCGACGTTCGTGCTATCCCGAAAGTGTTATTATACATCTGTCTTCATAAGCTGAAGACTCACTGAGCGATGCGATAAGATTTCGTGTCGAGACTTGTCTTAACTCTTATATGCAAATGTTGTAAAAGTCATCCCGATTTATTTTCAAGTACGAGCATCATTAAGGAAGAAGAAGACATTTTTTAAAAAATGATTATTCCAAAATATCGAGTCGGATTACGATTCTCGAAGATGTCGATTTAAAAGTTGACTGAAATAGTTATCAGTTAAATTTAAAATATCGTTGCAAAAATTATGTCATCGATGAATGTATTGCTAAGCATGCAAGATTGCTTCGGTACTTCCCATCTACTTGCACACATACCCATAACCTTCCTCTGAGCATCCTGAGCATCGTGTTTACATATATGGAGAAGACATTCCAAGAAAAGAAATGGATAGATAAAAAATATAGAAAAAAAAGCTAATCCAAGAATTTTGATAACTAGTCAGTATGCAGACATTTAGCCGTACAGCTTAGCCTGCACTTATTGCACTTATTTGTCTATAGTCGCATCCAGATTTGAATTCATTATTAATGACATCATAGTAAGCAAGCGATAGTCATATCTGCATATATATATCGTATATATATATCTATATATATATATATATGCGATATACAATATATACACACACATGCTTACATGAGGGTTAATAGATTTAACAATCACACCATTGAAAAAAAATGTATATAAAAAAATACGAAATGAAAAAAAAAAAAAAAAAGAAAAGAAAAACGGATTGTCAAACAACCCCAATTTATTGCTGAGACAGACAACAGCAGCGAAAACAAAACCTTTTTGATTTTGCAATTGAACAGAAAATTTCAATTGATATCATTATACTTGAGAGCTCTGACATTAATTTGAATTAAAAAAAAAAAACAAAAAAAAAAAAACCGGTTCATAAGAAAAACACACATTTACACGCACACACATATATTCGTCTGTAAACATATGCAAATATAAAAAGAGGAATAGTGTAAAAAAAAAAAACAAATAAGAAAAAAATAAAAAAATATTATAATAGCAAAATGTATGGAAAAAAAATCATGTTACACAAAAACTGAATTGAAAATTACAGCAAAATGATAACAGCAACAAAAATATTAGCGTGACATAAATACACATGAAAGAAAATAAGTAAACATTTCAATAAAAGCCAAACAACGAACACGTATGCACCCAAATTGCATTAACAACCATAGAATAAACGCTTCATTGAATGCGTGATGTGCATTATGTTACTTACTGCTGCTACTACTACCACCACCACCGCCGCCGCCGCCACCGCCGCCACGACCATCAACACCACCATCGCCACCATCATCGTCGTCATCGCTATGCAAAACTAAAAAAAAAAGTCCAAGCAAAGCAATGCAATGCAATTCTATGCAATATTGCAGTGCTTTTGTAAAGATATCAAACTGATCAACCTACTGTATATGTGTACTGTATATATATATAAATGATGAAATGACCAATGCTAGCAACTACACACAATAACAACAGAAAATAAGAATAGAGCAGCGATTGTTGTTTGTATTGAACTGAAAACTTTATATTTAATATATGCAAAGAACACAATACTCTAGAGGTGCCGAACAAAACTGAAATCTATTACCTACAAATCTAACAATCAACAAGCAAGCAACCAACTATTTGAGCAGGCCAGTCAACCATTTATTGTATGCCGTATGTAAACAGAAACAGAAACATACGCAAGCAAAACTAACTGCGAAACCTAATAGTAGTAGTAGTAGTAGTAGTAGTAGTGGTAGTAGTAGTAGTAGTAGTCAGGTTAGATGGAGTCTTGATTTATACCTTCCTCGTTTTACATACATAATAATCTTATATATGCATGCGTAAAGAACAATATGAATTCGTAACATAAACACACACGCACAAAAAAATATTTAAACATATGCCCGCAAACTCAATACATATCAATCACTCACATAAACTTTTATAATAATAATAATAATAATAATAATAATAATAATAATAATAATAATAATAATAATAATAATAATAATAAGAATTAACAACCAACAACAACAATTCGATACAGTTTTTTTTTTTTTTTTTTTAAGTTCAGTCAACAGCACACACAGTCCTTTATAGCCGTTATATCGCAACAAATTTGCATACATTTACGCAAAACCGGTAAAAATGTTTCTCTTTCTACCCATTATTATTATGCTCAGTAATTCTTTTGTTGTGTTATGCTATATTGAGTCCATATCTTCTAGATATATATATATATATATATATATTAAATGATCGAAAAAATATTGAGCTTTAATATTAAAATTATTAAAATACATGCATTCATTCAATTGTTCAATTCATAATTACATACACACACACACACACCCACACACACACACAATCACAACAATAAATATTAGCAATTATTTAATATCATCTATTTTAGCTTAAAGCTCAATACTTCGTAGACAGATAAAGTATTTACACCATGAATGATGTGTGTGTGTGTGTGTGTGTGTGTGTGTGTGTGTATACAAAGAAAACTTTGTTTGCATTGTCTTACTTAATATTGCAATAAATATGTAAGCATATTATTCTACTTGCGTTTCTATTAAATATTCGTTCATTCAATGGTTCGTTTATAGGGCATGCGTTTATGCTTTCATGCCAAACAGGCCAAGTAAATCATTGTTTTGTCACTCTTTTAGATGTTTTGCCATTCGTAAAATTACTGAGAACCAGTTATGCATAAACACCGCTCGAACAAAATTATGGCAAACAACAACACACAATGCTACTGAGACACACATCATGCCAAGCCATCCAGAGAAGTGAAAAAGTAAAAAAAAAAAAAAAAAAATATGTAAATAAAAGTAAGAATATACCCTCTACTAGATACCTTACATCATTTCGCTTACATTATTATTCACTCGTTTTAGTAAAAATACGCCAAAGATTACAAAGATATTACTTTTATACAAAGGCATAATTTTCATTAAAGCCCACCTATTGGGGGAAGTCTTATGTGCGGTAGTATACGCCAAAATTAAATCGACGCTGTTCAAAATCGATTGATTTCTATGTCAATTATCTATTAGGACAAAATTTTCATCATGAAATATTAAAAATTATACATTTTTACTATGTAAAGATTCCGTTTTCTTTCGAATGGTTCTATGAAAGAGGATTCAAAAAATTGTTCCAGCAAAACCAAATTTTTCAAAGCACATCAGTGTACCAAATTTCATCAAATATCTCAAAAATTGCGACAACGGTAGTTTCAACACAAATTTACATGGACAGAGGGACAGACAGGCTTAGAATATGTTTATGAATCGATGGGTATAATAAAAGGTAGTTCTATCTTAAGCCCGTCTGCCTGTTACATAAGTCCGCATAAGCTTAATACCAATTCATGGCAATTGAAAATGTTCAAGTACTAATACAGAGCAACTTTTTTCGAGAAATTTTGAAAATTGCGTTTCTTTTCAATGTTACGACTTTTCATAGTAGAGAATTGTATGGGGACTGGTGAACGCAAAGCACGTCAGTGTATCAAATTTCATCAAATTCCTCAAAAATGGCGACACCGGTAGCTTGAACACAAATTTATATGGACAGACAGACAGACAGACAGGCTTAGAAAATAATTATGAATCGATCGGTATAATAAAAGATAGTTCTATCTTAAGCCCGTCTGCATGTTACATAGGTCCGCGCAACCTTAGTACCAATTCATGGCAATTGAAGACGTTAAGTACTAATACAGAGCGACTTTTTTCGAGAAATTGTGAAAATTGCATTTCTTTTCAATATAACGACTTTTCGTAGTAGAGCATTGTAAGGGGACTGGTGAACGCAAAGCACGTCAGTGTATCAAATTTCATTAAAGAACTGTCAGCTTGTAGCTTGAACACAATTTACACATGGCCAGATATCAGATCGATTCAGAATCATTTTCTGAAGCATTTCTCAGAATCGATCGGTGGATCGATCTTAAGCACTTCTACGTCTCACATACGTCCGCATAATTTTAATATACCCTGCACGATAATTAGTGTAGGGTAAAAAAAAAAAAAAAAGATTTGCTACATACAACGAATGACAAACATATGGTTTACACTCACTCAACAGGCATGAAAGTGCAATCAAAGTAACAAAATACAAAGGAAAGCAAAAAAAAAAAAAAAGAAAAGAAGCAAAGCTAACGCATTCACATAAATGTCGTAATTCTCTAACTTTAAACAAAAGCAAGTATAAGTACAAGAATAAGAGTAAGAATAAGACCAACAACAACAATAATAACAGCAAAAAACAAAACGTGATTAACAAGTACTTATTTAATTAAAAAAGCACAAGACAGAGAAATGAAAATAGCAATAATAATAACAACAACAACAACAAGAACAACAATAATAATAATAATAATAACAACAACAAGAACAAGAACAATACCAAAGAGTTAATGGAAAAAGTAAAGAAAAATCTCATGGGAATCAAAATGTACTAAATCGAATGTTGTTAGTTGGTTGTTGTAGATGTTTACACTTTCCGGAGCATTTCTATGGGAAATTTTCTATTTTCTCTTCGTTCTGTATTTTTTTTACAGTTTAAACGATAAAACATAATTAACACAAATTTTAGCAAACAACGTGACTTATGAGATTTTCTTCTTCTTTTTTTTGTTTTTTTTTTGTTTTTTTCTTTTTCGATAAAATTTTATTATTAAAAATTTGTTTCGATAAATTTACAATATGTCTGTACCTATATCCTAACAAAGATAACGATCAACAGGTTGAAAGTAAAGTTTCTTTGACAGTTATTCGCTGACATCACTTGAGCTGAGCTCTTGTCAAAATGTATGAATGCAGACTAGTCAGGACCGTTGCAATACATTTCTAAGAATTACGGATTACTTTAGCTCTTCATATTCCGCTTGGCGCCACAATAAGCGTTAAGTGTGGTGGATAGATGATCAACAAAAGCATGAGAGAGATGTTCGATGAAAAGATTTCGAACACAATGGATAACAAATGCTCTGACACATCTATTCATGTCCTGTCATGTGTGTATAATAAGTTTTGCATAAGTTTGTCGAAATTTATCGCTACTCGCTTTATTTTGTCCATTCGTCCGCTGCGTGAGGACTTTATCCTAGCGATAGAATACATTCGTTTATTAATGAGTCTCGCAAATTCTAATTCCATGAGATGATCAAGTAATGCTGAATCTATTTCTCCTGTTCGTCTGCTACCTAAACTAAATACACATTTCGTTAGTCTGCTTCATCGTCGATTGGTTGATTGCATCGCAAAATGATGCTGACCTGAAGTTTTTCAGGTGTTTTGTTTGTTTGTCACAACGTTTTTGATTCGAGATAAGGATTTGGATAAAGTTTGAAATAAACTGAACAAAAGTGCAAAAGAGCAAACATCTTGAGATCAGGTTTGTTCTTCTAGACAAGTTTTAAGAGATCCTTCTCCTATGCATGCGGAAGACGAACCTCTCCCTTTAGGAATAATTAGAAGAATTTGAAGCTGAATAGTTTTTTTATCCCCATCACTTGAAAAATCAAATGTAATTTTCGTCGTGAGAAAAATATATAAAAAGAACCACACGCACATATACACAAATTAATTTTTATATAATGAAGCTTTTTTAGCCATCGATTTCATGATTGCACATTCACCGTCCTCCCGACCTGGCGGCCTGGCGGATCATCTCTGCTTAACGGGCAGAGTGCAAACTGAAATGAACACCAACAAGAACAGATACCCCTTTACAATAGAGTCCTTTACCTTTGAGTGCCATTGTAAGCTTTCTCTTATCAATACTTCCCCATGGAAGGAAAAAGACCATAAAATACTAAAGAGCTTTGCTCTAATAATAATAAAGGAGAGTACACGTCTCAGGGCTCAGCAGACCTTAGAGCTTGAAGCAAGAGCAAATTTAAGCCTTTTGATCAAGATATAATAAAACTAATTGGAATAATGGTGACGGATGGGTCATAGGGTTACCTAGGATGCGTTACGCGTCAGTTGCTTGAAACTATTTGCCTTCCATTACGATAAAGCGCCTGCTCAAACTGGAGTGGCTTTTGATACTTTTTTTTTATCAAAAATCCAACTCATGTCGCTTCACGAGCGCCGTTCACGCGATTAAAAAAGAACCGATCCGGAGCTTAGATTTCTGCTCGAGTACGAGTAGGCAACTAAATAAAAATCGCTACAAGCAAGTCGGTGTTCGCAGGTTCCAATCTCAAGTGCGGTAGCGTTTACTTTGGTCGCGGTCACTATAGTGAGTGGTCAGTCGGTAAAGGCATAACACTTCTCGATTGAACAGAGACACCCACCACCCCCCATATGTCTTCCTCTTTTGTCTCTTCTCTATGCCCGTACGTATCGTATTACACGAATAGGGGACATAAACTGACTGACGGACTGATCTTCCTAACAAGAAAGATATTTCTCAGCTTGATGAGAGAGGATTAGAATCGAATTTAAAAAATGCTTTACTTTACTTTATTGAACGAAAGTATCATGAAATCTTTTTAGAAATATTAGTTAGTTATGCGGTCACCCTTAAAGGCCACGCTCATTGAGATAAGCTCGCACAATTTAAAAATGGACACTAATTTTTCGACCTTTTTTAATTGCAGTATTATTGTATTGTATGAAGCCTTCATCTTTACTTTCAAAAATGCGGTAGAGGAAGAGGAATGAAATATGATTAAGTCAAAGATGATAAAATCAAGTTATGCTTGAAGGCTGCAGCACATCTTTTTTCTTGTTGCAAACTATACTTTATTCTGAAAAAAGTTTTAAAACGGAATACTTTTAAGCTCAAGCTCAAGCTCAAGCTCATGCTTTACAATTTATATTCATAATTATGGTCAAAGGAATATTCGCGCGCATTGTGAATTCGAAACTAGCAGAGATTTGAAAGAGTAAAGAAAGATTATAAGAAAACATAAGCAACAATTTGCTAAAACGTTAACCACAACTATACAATTTGAACGCGCAATTATTTTTATTTTGACATTTAAATTAGATTATCTTGATTTCAAATACAAGAGACCGCAAATAAATTGTTGAATTGCCACTCAAGTAGCGGATAGATAAACTATTTCGTAACTCTTAGACACAATAAATCTATGTACACACAAGGACATAAGCTAAATGTATTTTTAATTTCCATATATATATATATATATATATTTATATATATATATGCTTAACTCGGGCACACATACATAAGTAAGATAGTTATGTGTCCCTCAAGACGAATCTTTGATACACTCATCCGACATAGCGAAATTCCTCCTCCAAATGTAATCTATATACAAAGTATTACAATAAAGTCTTCAATTGTACATATATATATATATAAATATATACATATATATATATTTACATATATATTTATATGGAATTATGCGTTTAAAAAAAAATATACAAACTTTACATGAATGTAATCATAGAGAGAGATTCATAGAGAGATTCTGACAAGCATCACTAGAACGACCCACGTCAGGCTTATATATATATATATTTATATATATTTGAATGATTTTTTCGAACCAGAATCTTACGGTCGGGACTTCCCATATTTTCATAAATATTAGCAACAAGTTTGTTTATTGAGTACGGATGGTGTTCACTTTCAGACTCAATCTCTTATCCAGCAACTGAAAATATCTACAATACTATGACATGGTCAAGTCAGGTAAGTCGTCAATCCGGTAGGTCATACTTTAATTACAATTGCTACGCGCTCGTAGCCGTAGTACGGGGTTTTTAGGTGAAAGTAAAAGAACTTAACGCACAGCTCCCAGACGCCATCACTCCCCAACTCTTTCTAACTTTCTGACCATAACCGTGGTACATGGATAGGGCCATACCTTGAATGACTGGCCATAGAACAAAAAAAAAAAGAAGAAAATTGGTTGTGTGAAAACTGAGGACAGATAGACGCACTGCTAGACGGACAGATATGTCTGTGTGTTTTACGTCTGCACCTGGTGTGAAACCTTAATCAGATGGACAGATGGGCGAACGTACTAATCAAAATTGACTTTAAATTCCATGTTGATTAAAAATATTTTATAATATTTTATTGACTGACGCTGACGCTGACGCTGACGAATATTTCCAAGAATTCAAATGGTAAGGACGAGTGTAGTGTACCCAGACTCTTACGTCGTCGGTATAAAAGTGGGAAGTAGAGTTGAAAAGCTATCACAAGCAGTATTGTATGTAAAGATTCATTTGCTTAACATTGCATTGCAAACATAAAGCAGGTTCTTAAAGATTCGTTTCAAGCTGGATTGGAATCGTTTGTAATCCCACTTATAATGTGTTACAAAATGCATTCATATATTGTATATTATCTTATACAGATGCTAATTTCAATTAAAATATTAGTTTATTGCAAAACTCGAGTATTAATTTTCCTATTGTGGTCTTAATTGCACTAACAACAACGTTAGTAAACACTAGAGTCTAAAGTACGCTTGTGCATTTAAAAAGTTATTAAAGCAAAAAAAAAAAATAAATAACTAAATAAATAAATAAATAAATAAAAATCTATATTCTCTGCTGCCTGCTATCAATGATCAGAAACCGCAAAGTTCTGTGGATAGAATTGATTATGTAAAAATGCTATTAAATTAACCAGAAAATTATATTCAATACAACATTATCTGCTTGCGATGACACAACGGTAAAGAATACATAAAATGATTTACTCTGATATATGCAAAAAAAAAAAAATAGAAAAAGGAGAAGAAAAATGAGAAGAAGAAGAAGAAGAAGAATAAGAAGAAGGAGCAAAAGAAGCAGGTAAACCATAAATGAAAGAGAAAAACGTGTATGGGGACCACCGTGACAGAAAATGCCAGATAAAACAAAACATATCGTATAAGCAGAAGATAACGAACGAAGATAACAGATAACGGAACACATCTGCTGGCTAATAAGAATTTTCGCACGATTCTTCGAAATATAGTCGCGTTAAATGTTCAACTAATTTCTAACTGCTTTTCTAAATTATTGCGCGCAAAAGAATATATTCCGATATAAAATCGAAAGATGCGCAATATATTAAATTTATCATTTTTTTTGCAAAATGTATATACATATCTATTAGGGGCACCCATAAGTAATCAATTATTTTCGCAAGATAACATTTCTTATTAGTCCTGCGGCTTGCAACCAGACAAGTGTAAGCATATTTTTTTTTTAGTGTTATTCTTCAACCAGTAGTGTTAGTGTTAGTAATTTATTCCCAACAATATAAATTTTTTTTGTAGCCCTGTAATAAAATGGCGGACTTCTTGTACCTTCTAAGAGCCATATTCGTAATTGTGTACTTTTCCATTTTAACGCCGGTTTAAGTGCCACGCAAACAACAAACAAAATTTCCGACATATATGGAAGTTGTGTTGAAGGTCAACAAGTGTCAACGTTGGTTCAGAAGATTTGCTGCAAGTGATTATGACCTGTCAGATAAGCAACGAACTGGACGCCCAGGTCAATTCGATAACGACGCCTTAAAATCTCTAGTGGTGTCCGATTCAAGGTTAACTATACAGGAACTATCAAGAAGCCTTGGGTCTACCTGGTCCACCGTGCAAAGGCATTTAAAAAAAATTGGCAAGATACATAGACCAGGTAAATGGATTCCACACCTGTTGTCTGAGGCCATTAAATAAAGGCCATGCAGCGAAGATTACTCAAGAGAGAATTAAGCAGTTAGTCTGGGAACTTCTACCCCACCCTCCATACTCGCCAGACCTAGCACCGTCGGACTACCATCTGTTCAGGTCACTGGAGCATTCATTACGAAATAAAAATTTTAATTTCTTATCCGATGTATGAAATTACTATAATATTATGGGTCAACTTTCATCATCACATGTTAACACTTGGACTTTTCTGCTCTACAAAGGTTTAATTTTCGTGAAAATCTTTATTAGGGTAGGACCTAAAGAATAGGCCTAAATGGTCCAAATTTCGTACAGTTAATTTTTTCATATTAAATTACTATTATGATATCATTTTCGTCATGAAGCATTGAAAATTTTTGTCGAATGAACTTCAGTTTTTGTTATATGGGAGGAGCTCCAAAATCTTCGTACCAATTTACCGATATTCTACTACTTGACCATTTTTGCCGAGAAATATTGAAAATTGAAATTTTTTTCCAATGATCTCTTAGAATAGGGCATTATATGGAGAGTGGTCGAAAAATTGGACCGATCCAATAGCAATTGTCGGTGAGTTGAAACACATCATTATATCAAATTTCACCAAAATATCCCAAAAATCATATTCCGAATGATTTCTCTGAATCGATCGGTGGGCGTATCTTAAGCCCTTTTGCGCGTTACAAACGATCGCATTAACTTAATATACCCTGTACCACAAGCGGTGTAGGGTTAATAGACAATATAATTACCCAAGAATTGTCATACCGACCTTGCGGACATGGTCTGCAGACCATTTGGTGAAAATATTTATCAAGGTCGTCCAAAGCAAAACCGATCGCGACCGGCTAACTTAGCAATTTCTACTACCACGAACTAAAGATCGTTAAACTTCAGCAAGAGATAAGCATGACTTTCTTTTCTTACTTTATTTTTAATCTTTTACTGAAGCGTTATAAACTCTTTTAGCCAACGTGCGCCATGCCTCTAGTTCGCTAAGTCTGCTTATCGAAGAGACGAACTTTTTGTATTTATGGAATATAGTCGTATATGTTCTTATGTAGATTTAAGGACAGACGGAGCAGTAGTAGCGCCTACATATATATGTTGTAGAGACATACGAAATGAAATAAATTTAAATCTTAAAAGTGAATTTACTAACCGTGAGTGTAAGCAGACTTTGCAATGTTTCTTATAATGTGATGATAAGCGAGGATTAGTGGGAAAGGTTTCGCACTCGCAAACATGAACAGAATTAATAAAAAGGGAGAAATGAAGAAATTCTTTACGAAACGATAGTGTCGCGATGATGTTGTCAATAACTTAGATGTAAAACTTATCAGCCTGAAAGGCATTACAGCCAGGCCAGTTAAAGATTAGATACAAGAACGACGCCGATCGGTCTATGGACACACTCAGCAATTGCAAAAAGCTTTGCTTTGTATTGCGAAAGATTCGAGTCGCGATTGAGGAAATTTCTTAGAAGTAACCCTTAATAAGAATTAGAGCTCATAAGACTGCGAGGAAGAAGCATTGATACTAATAAACCGCTTAAAAGACTTATTTGATATTCGAAAGTACATTTATTTACTAACGTTAAAATTACAGTACACCCCGCTATAAGAAGGAATCGTAAAATCCGGCAGAACAGTTATGACCATCTTTGTATAACAGGATAAAAGAAAGAAAGGCTGTGAATCTGTATTCTCCCTCTTACGCTATTGCATGTGAAAAAAAAAAAATCATTTAATATTTAACGACTGATTACTAAAGAAAGTTAATCGGCTTGACCTACGAACGTCTCGGGCGTTTCTGTAACCTCTTACAACACGAATTTATATACAACGGAAGGAGCCTCTCTTCTTATTCGGATGCATACTGTGTAAGCAACTAAAAACCAGACCTTACTTACCTGTTCAAGGCAAATATATAAGAGTTGGCAAAGTTTATATGAATTGATAATTCGTCGATGTGTACAACTAGGGACAGATGGCTCAGACTTTAGTTTGTTTGTTTTGCTACATAATTTTACTTTCAAGTCAATCTTTGTTGCCAATTATTGTGTTTTCAAGGTAGTGAAGCATAAAAATCGACCTCAGTTTCCTATTCAAAACGTGCAAAACTTCATTCATGGGCTTAAAATTTTACGCTATTATTAGATATTTGAAGAGATTTTTTAATTTTTACGAATAGAATAATAAATTTTGTACACTCTTATAGGGGTACAAATATTAATAGGTGACTATTCAATGAAAAGTAAGATCAAACGATACATAGACATATACATATACATATACATATACATATACATATTATATATTATCATATTTGTGGGACTATACAAAACCCATATTTAATTGGTCGATCTACAAATTTAGTTAGTTTTTCAAGTTTCGCAAATATATTATCTCAGCAAAACAATCAAATAGCAGCAAAAAAACAAAAACAGGACACAAAACGGTCGCAGACACAAAACGAAATAAATATGACTATCTTAACATAGGAAATGTAATCTTTATATGTATAGGTGTGCGTGTATGTGTGTGTGTGTGTGTGTGTGTGTGTGTTTGTGAGGAAGAATATCAAATTATAATCTCAATTGTTGTTATGTAACAACAACAACAAAAACAACAACAGCAGCGGCAACAGCAGCAGCAGCAAAAAAAAAAAACAACGACGAACATCATCAGTTAAATGCAACCAGTCGTGCATTACTAAAGAGCTAAACCAAATAATTCAAACGAAATGAAATAATAACACAGACAGACAAACAGACAGACATATAGACAATAATAAAAAGTAAGTAAATATTAAAAAAAATGAAAAAAAAAAAAAAAACAACAAATAGATTCACTCACTGACACACACACACACACACACATGCATACATACATACATACACAATGCAAGCAAACATAAAAAATACATTTAAGCACTCAAGAAACTGAAGCAAAGATGAATATTTTTTTTAATGTGTCTACATATATATATATATATATATATATGTGTATGTGTGTATGTATTTATTTATCTATATATGTGTATGAGCATATTTATTTATGTATGCATAGGTATAAACCATAAATCACGAGCGTGCAGGTAAAACTTATTTGGGTATTTTGCAAACATATATATATATATAAAAATAAATAAATATAAAAATATATATATATATAAATAAATAAAAGTATACAAAAATATGTGAAAATTTATGCATAAATATGTAAACATATATATGATATACATATATATATATATATGTATGTCTATGTATACGTGATTGTAAGAATTGTTAAAACCAACAAACCAAATAGCAAATATAATAACTATATATAATACAAATACATATGTACACCTATGGCATAAAACACACAATGAAAACGTTTAACCACAGGCGACACTAAAGGGTTCATTAACTTCTTTTCTTCTTTTTTTTTTTNTTTTTTCTTCTTCTGCAAGCATTTATATACACATATGATATCTTAAAAACACCCAAAGCATATGCAGAATATAGAAACGTAGAACCACAATGAGCAAAAAAAAAAAAAAAAAAAACAAAAAGAAGAGCTAAACAAAAGCTTTATATGAATGCGTTCGAATTCTCTGTTGGATTTTAATAAAGATTTTGTTTTCATTTCACAAGCATAGTCATTGTGATTTGATTGTTGATTTTTACGGAAGATATTGAATCAGAAGGAATCAAGTAAAAATATGCAATTTTATGAAACTTTTTCTTTTTTTTTGTTTTTTTTTTTTTTGTTCCTATAAAGAATACAAACAACGGTAACTTAATTCAGATTCAAAACTTCTTTGAAAAAATTCACTTCTTCATGCACTTTTTTTTACATAAAAAAGCAAACATTTTTACCAATTAGATCTCATTATAGAAAATTTCATATTTAAAAAAAACCTTCGAAATTTTTTATTTACTTTTTACATTTAATTTTAATTTTTGCTGTATTTCTATGGTCTTTCATGATTTCGAATGGCTTCGATTTCGCTAAGGTAGCCGGGCTACTTTCTAGTAAGGCGATCGATTAAGTATAGTCTTGCACGAAGACACTGCACCGGCCTTTCTTGAGACTTGCTCTCTCTCTTTACGTTGCTATCCTCTGTAATTTCTTTGTATTTCTTTTCACTCATGGACGCGAAGCATGGAATCAAAGAAAGAAAAAAATTCCATTTTTACTTTCTCCGTCAACGATATGTTTCATTATTGCCTTCATATACTTTTTTGTTTCGTTGAAGAGCGCTCAACTTACTTTAGCTCTTCTATGGCCTACTATAAGAAATGCAATAATTTTCGCTCGAACTTTTCGATGATAAGCAAGATTTAAAAATGACCTATAAAACATACGCCCCCGAAACATTTCAGCACAGACGCACTGACTATCATGTCTTCATTGAAGGATTTGTCTGTCCTTTTGTAAAAGCCCATATTCCACATCGGAAGGATATGTCTGTACGTTTCTAAAACATAAAATTCCACAGCCGACATCCCCATATATATATATATACATATATATATATATATATAATATATGCTATCAGGTTAACAGTCTCACAATCCTCTTTCTCTCTCTCTCTCTCTCTATCCTCTTTAGGACCACAAAAGATTCGATCAAAAATTAAACTTAGTAAATATTTACAGCCGTTTGCCTTATATGGAGATATTTAAGTGTGCGTATTTGAATGGCTTGTAAAGCTATTGGTAACATGTAATGTAAAGTGTTAGTTCGAAGAAGCTTGAGAGTCAGGAAAATGTGAAAATCATACGGTGATCGTGAATGTTAATTGTGGGATTTCGATTGAATTAAACTAAATTTTTTTTATGATCTCGTGAATAATGGATTGCATCTCAATATGTTTTCGGGTAAGGTCAGGTAAATTATTTTAATTACAGCTTTAATACATCACTCAATAAGTCTCCGGTCTGTCACGCATTTATATGTATACATCAAAGCTGTTGGCAGACAAATACGATTTCTGGATAGCAACAACCTTCGAACGGTACGTGTTTGAATTTCATAACAAACTGACAATTAGTTTACAACTTACAATGTTGTTAGTGACACTACGTTTTCGGTGGCTTGGAACGGCTTTCGTCGATTGCTATCCACTGGAGAGACTGCCGACTTGACTTGGGCGTGTAGTGATGATGTAGTCCATAACGCATGAGCAATCCGTTTTATTTCGCCTAAATAGCGCCAACCAGCACTTAAAGTCATTAAGACAATTGTTGTCGAACGTCAGCAGAGCGTTGATCATCGTTGGGGTGCATATACGACTGTGTTTAAGATTACATATCAACTAATACTTATAATCGGCGGCTTCATCTAGGCACTGTTGCAGCATCAAAAGAGAGAAAAGTTGGAAGAACGCTCTAAACACTCACATACATACGTGTACTTTATTTCAATTGATGTCACATAAGCACAATAAAAATCACAGGCTATCGTGGACGTTTCCCCCAGGAGATCCTGGTAGCGAACAAGAAAATGAAAGTGAGGAGGAGGAAGGAAGGAAGCACAAAAACTTATTTACATTAGATTTTCGGAAAACCAGAAAGAAATCAATATCAATAAACTCTATATTTGGATGAATTCTATAAACGCTATTATTCCCGCCCATTTGATTGCATTGTAGTTGTAAAGATTGATTATCCAATTATCGATTGTAAGAGTTTTCAAAGTGGGTAGAACAACTGTTGAATGTTGATTGAAATTGACGCGACTTGGAAATTCTATCGCTCAAATCTATTTTTCAGTAATCTATTCCTTTTGCTCAACTATTTAGTGTTCCGTTTAAGTTTTGCAGCATTCGGCTCTGAGCCATCGATTCTATCAATTGCGAATTGAAATCTTTCTAGAAGAGTTTCTTTAGAGTCAAGCCTCTTAGAAAATTTATTTCAACAATTCATTTCATCTCCACCTAATCTAAGTGTAATACGCATTAGATTTAGCAGATAGCAGATAGCAGATGCATCTCGTCTCTGATATTAGTTCAATTAGGTTATCTGAAGTATTCCGTTCAGGTTTCTGAGTTAAAAATCTGTAAGCGTGCCACGAAATTTTAGAAAATATTGCAAAGAGTTCTTTGTTTGAATTATGTCCTAAAGATCGAGACTTTTAGTCGAATTTTAATACTAAACACTTGCTAAAGGAACGCCAGCAAAGCTTCGCTTAACACTAGATATCCGGCACTCTTGTATATAAGGATCCAGATATGTTCATACGTTATATGATATATCGATTTTTACTGATTCAACGCAGCATATATTCTTCTTCTTTTTTGTTTTTTTTGTTGATGGGATACACCCAATTTGCTATTTATCGATATGGTATACCTTTCGTGAATCGTCACAGAAAAGTGAAATTTTTATTTCACTTTACGTTTCTATGCCCAGAACTTGAAGTGATTTGTTTTTGAGAATCCTCGTAATTCTTATTTTCATACAAAATTGAATTGAACTTTCGAAATCTGTGGTATTGTTATAATGACGACGTAAGACACTTTTAAAAATTTTTATACTTATCTCGCTACGTATTGAAGTAAGAAGCACAAACAAACAAACAAACAAACAAACAAACAAAAAAAAAAGCTTTTAAATTTAAACAATAAAAAGGTCAATAAATTATTCCGTTCTCTTCAAGAGGTTATTTCAATTATTTGTGTTTGACCACAAACATACAAAAACATACTTAATACTATATACATATATAGATGTATTGAATCGATGATGGCAAAGCTATTTTTGGTTTCATTGAAAACTTTGTGCGGTGCTTAAGCAAGCGTTTCTATTATATAGAAGAAAATATTTATCAAAAATTTCGAAACTTTACCACTAAAAGCCGCGCCCCGTGGGTGTCAGCCAATTTACAAATAAAACAAAAACAACTAAGAAAATTACGTTATATGTACCCATCACCGTTATCCTGTTTTTATAGACCAACTTTGTCGAAGAGAGAGAGAGAGAAAGAGAGTGAGAGAGAGAGAGTGAGAGAGAGAGAGAAAAGATAGAGTGAGAGAGAGAAGGAGAGAGAGAAAGACAGAGAAGATAGTGAGAGGGAGAGAGAGAGAGAGAAAGAAAGAGAGAGCACGCAAAAGTCTTCACTTCAATTTTTGTTATATAGAAGGTTGGGCGTTGTAAGTGTATTCTCGGAAAAGTTTGGGGCGCTGAGCCCCAAGTTTGTAGACGCCATCGTCATTTTTTGCCATAATACCATAAATACTACACAGTCGCGCTGATAAGCAAATGGACAGACGAACGGACGCGTATGTTTGGAATTTGAAATTGGGCAAGAAATTAAATACTTTGTGGGGTTTTCGAAGCTTGTTTCTGCGCCTTATAAAGATATTGAAAAAACAAAAAAAAGGAAATTACGATACGCCCTAATATTGAGTAGGCGCGGTCAATTCTTTCCATTTTTATATAGATACTCCGCCATCGTCTATAGAATATATGTTTAAATTTTTATAGACTTATCCGTTGTACTTTATGAGTAATGAGCAAAAAATTAATTTTCTATTTATTTTGAAAAATCAAAGTGCTCTCAGTTTACATGGTACTGACGTTGTGTCCTTTGACCGATTGGGACCATTTTCAATACCGATCTGCGTGCCGGAATTTCCAATGGTTGTGGCAAATTTGAATTCGATGGCTTTATTTTGGCGGGCAGGAGAATGTTTATAACAGACATTATACGAAAGGACAGACACACAGATGGATGGTTAAATCGATTCAATCGATTCTCAAGCATCCCTCATCCTCCGGTGATGTGTACAAAAGAAGGTTTGATTTAAAGATATTACCATGTTCTTGTGGATGGAAGGAAGTGTAGAAGTCTTTCTATCTGCCAGCTGTCTGTCTGTCCTTTTTATGTGATATAAAATGAGCCTAATTTAACCTGCCTGCAGTAGTCGACAAGTCGAGATAATTTTAAGAAAATATCATAAATTTTACCATAGCTTCGTGAGTAACGTACTATCTGTAGCGCTTATCGATGGGTGTATATTTACCACAAATATTAATCAAAAACTTGGGCCGTTTATCAGAAAAAAAGGAATGCATGCGATTTTATTACACTATACTTATATCAAATTGTTTCAAAATCAAGATACGCCCACGTGTGTGCACAGCTTTTTAATTTGTTCATAAGAATTGTTATTACAAAAATTTCGATTCATGTTTCGATTGCGTGTTTAAATATGTTCAGGTAATAGTTCAAGTACTTTAAAAATTTCAAGGTTAAAATTTTGATTTTTTCACACAAACATTATTACACAAGTATTATAGATTCTATTCAAAGATGTTTTCAAATTGTCCATGAATGGTTATGACTTATGGTTAACAATCGAGAACAACTTTAGTTCATGTTCAAGTTATCGGAATCATTCAAGTCATGCTTTACACTTTAATTATTGGGCAGTTAATAGGTGCAACTGTATTCTGAAAAGTGACAGTAAGTCTTACAATTTTTCGAATTTTTTTTTTTTTTGAACTTTTTCAAAGAACGGCGAGACAACCAAATTACATTTTTGTCCTTATTTTACTCTTTAAAGAGAACTTACGCAAGATGAATACAAATTTTGAAATTGAATTCAATATCGATTCATAGGCTAAACCTTACGCCATAAATACGGCAAATGCATTAAGACATGACGGCGAGACAGAATGCGAAGAAAAATTTTTCAATTGTTCTATCTGAGCAATGAATTGATGACGACCTGCTACCAGGACCATACGACGTAATATTAAATAATTAAAAAAGAAAGAACTCTTGCGGGAAATATTGTAGACATTTTCCACCCATTATTTGTGATTTACGAAAACCTTTCTCAGCATTTTCGAACATGAGGAGTCAACTTTGGGAAATTCATCAGTCGAATGGTTTCTATCACATCTAGCCTTGCTTTTCACTCAAGTGAAGGCACAATTCTCTCCTTCGGAAAAAAGCCTTTTTATGTTTTGATTTTTTACATATCCAAGAAATGATTTACGTTCGCATGAAAACGTCTCGTTTATTATAAGAGCTGTTCGACACCATCCTATGATCGCAGGGAAAAGTAAGAATATCCAGTTCACGCATTTTTCATAGTGAAATTGTGAATTTATTTCTGGAACCTTTCGGAAAAAACTGTTATGAAGGAGTTCAGCTACAAGTCAAACGTCTATAACAACAGATAACAAATAAATAAATTCCTCATGATTTGCTTTACATTATGCCCTACACTACTTGTGATACAGGGTATATTAGGTTAGTGCGGACGTATGTAACACACAGAAGGGCTTAACATAGACCCGCCTTATATTATACCGATCGATTCAGAATCATAATCTGAATTGATCTAAACCTGACTGTTCGTCCGTCCGTCCAATGTCTGTCCATGTAAATTTGTGTTCAAGGTACAGGTCACGCATTTTTGAGATATTTTGAAGAAATTCGGTATAATGATGTGTTTCGACGCAAGGACGAACCCTATTGAAAATCTTTCGCACCATTTTTTCGACCACTCTCCATATAATGCCCCCTTCTGAAAAGTCGTTATATGGAAAAGAATTGCAATTTTCAAAATTTGGACTATCAACGCCTATTTTTGGTTCCTGCCCTATGTAAGGATTACACTTGCACTACATTAGATTGCATTTTGGCCCCGCTTCCCTTTATATAGAAACAAGATATAAATTTTGTGTTGTATAATGGAAATAAGAATTGTGTTAGACAATGTGGTGAAAGGTATTTAATTGTCGACCTTGCCCGTCTATAATGTTCTTACTTGTTTTAATTACATTTTTTGCGATAACTTTAGGCTTTCTTTGTTATTTTCTTTCCTTGCCTGAACTTTCCTAACTAGAAAATCAATTTTATAAAGAGTTACACGATCAACGTTCAAATTTCATGAAACTGCAAAAAGAGAAAGAGTATCACACCCAAAATTTTCATTTCTTTGATACAACACCAGCAGAAGAGACCGTCGCTACGTTAACTAAATAAATTTTCCTCTTTTTTTCTTTTCTAAGTTAAAATATTGCTTATTATTATTTTCAATAATTATTTATTTACTTAGTAAATAATAATAATAATAATAAAATGAAAATTTAAATAACGCAGCAGCATAACAGCATAGCATAGTCCGCTCCACCTTCACTAACTCTATAAAAAGTTTAATGCATGTTTAGTTACTATTATCAAAGGCTGACATTACATTGCTTTAAAAGTCACTAGATTGCTATGGCATTTAGGTTGTTCCAGGGACTCGAAATCTCGTCCTGAAACTTCTGTCTTCGAATTCAAGAAATTTATAATCAAAACTCATATGTTTAGGCGCATATTTTTCTACCAGCACGACGTTAAGTCGTTTTGAATTATCCCTCAGTGCAAGTTAACATAACGTAACGGTGTGTAACGGTTTCTCCAATCACCCAATAATTTATATTTTATACGTGAAAAAGTGAGCGCTTCCAAGTTGAAAATTTTCATTTTTTCAACCGATTGACTACAATTTCAATTTTCTTTTTTTTTTTTTTCTTTATGTTCGAAATAATTTAAATAATAAAAATTTTAAAATTATTTTCTGAGTCATAACACCTTTTTTTCTGTTTTTTTTTTTTTTTTTTTTGAAACAAATTACTATTCAAAGTGGAGTGATTTCGTTTTAACTTAAATTAGAAAAAGTATTGTAAAAAAAAAAAAAAAAATCGCTATATATGTATATAACTTGTATGGTAATTTTTTTTTTTTTTCGTTTTCCTTTTTGGTTTTTTTTTTTTTCTCATTTATTTAGTCATTATTTTTAGTGATTTTTTTAAATTTCTAACTTTGTCTCTGTTAACAAAATCACCAGAAATCGTAATTTATTTGCTTTGTGCATTTTTATGGCGGCTCTTTTTCTCGTTTAATCAACAGCAATAATTAACACGCATGTCATTCTTGAAAAGCCAGTAATTTGTTTGGTGTTAAACATACATAAAGGTTGAGAAATGCAAACTAAAGGAAATACTTGGTCACGCCTCTACAATGGCAATGAAATACACATGCAAACACACCCATACACACACACACACATATATATATATATATGTATATATATATATATAGTTTTTAAGATATATTGAACTTGTGTGTAAAGCGTGCTTTTTGGAGAAAATCATTTAATTTGTTTCCAAAGCAGTAAAAAAAAAAAAAAAAAGGCAAAACAAATGTTAAACCAAAATGAGTGCGTTCAGCTGGTGCCGTCGAACGTATACAAAACATGTGCAAAATAAACACATTCGGTTTGAGTCGAATTTTTCAATATCCAGTACAAATCTACTGAGCAAATGTTTACTTATTCAAAATTCTTCATACATTGTGGAGTGGGCAGAGTGGAGTGAAGGAAGTGAATAGCGTTTGCGAATGTGCGACTTGAAAACGGAGATATCAGGTACGGTAGGCAAAACAGTATAGGTAGTGTGTTGTGCGGTATGTGGGTAACTCCAAGGCGAGTGGGTGAAAACGCTGAGAAAGACATATAGTGCTCTTGATTGATGGTCTCATCTCTTTTATCTCCGTAGAACACTTGCCCTGAATGTGTCGCAACACAGCCCATATTACGCCAATGTTCAAGGATATCGAGAATTCTGAACACCCAAGAGCGCCTGAGCCTTTTGCGGGATACGGTCAAGGGCCTTCAAGCAAAGTTTGGAGTCCTCCGTCCCTACATGTCAATTACACTCTAATGTTCACAATGTGAACGTACTCCGACAATAAGTTAAATGGCATTCGAGACGGACGAATAAAGTGACTAGAACAAAACAAATGGAGCCCTTGATCCTTGAAGATTTATCTCTGCTTTTTCATTAATTTTTTCCTCTTCAATATGGACCACAATACATTAAAGTTTTTAAATCTTGAATTTTCCTAAGCGGGCAAAGCTAAATTGTTTTCAAAACTCAGATTGTACACGCTTAGGACGAAGATTCTCTAAATGTATTTTTTGTTTCTTAGACCAATCACTCAGGGGACGTTCACAATAAGGACGATATTGTTTACGAAGAAAAAATGAGATACAGAAGAGTAGAATGCAGCCGTATGCGTGAACAGTGTATGCACGATCGATAGGTACCATGTCTTAAAGAATCGAATGCGGCTCCACGCCAATCGTATTGAAAGTATTGCCCATCGCAGCGGAATAGAAAAACATATATATGTATAGCGTATATATTGGGCTTAAAAAACTGCAAAAAAAAAAATAAATAAATAAATAAATAAATAAAAATCAGTAAAACGAAACAGAACACAATATTATTCATAATTCATTTCAATGAACAAATTGTGATGAATATATTTACCAATTATTTCATAAAAATGTACAAAATTCATTATAATTCCGTGCACAGAAATAATGACCTGAAAACTGACGGTAATAAAAACCTATAATTTAACTGTAAAATGCATCATAAATTACATTACGCTAATAATAGGTAATAATTAGGGTAATTTACAGCGAAGTGAAGAACTATGTATATACGACCTAAGACGAATTTCGCGTACTCATCATTTAAGACATGAACATATACATAAATAACGCTTTATATTATTTATTAATTTGATAATATTCGGAAACCAAAGACAATTGTTTTCAAACTTTTTTTATATATGAATTTTATAAACGATTTATTCAAGATATACATAAGAACGTCAGTCAATCAGTTTTAGACTACATTCAGCAGGATATTTACCAGATTAACGGCAAACGTATGGAAACCTTCATTGAAGATTGCATAAAGTGCAAGTCAGTATGAATGGAATAGAAGTTTTCTCGTTCTTCTAAAATGATGAACCTTTCCAACCTTAGGGACTTTAGTCTAAGGCTTTAAGCGCTACCTTTGAATTTTTTATGAGAAAATCATGGACAAATAGGTGGCATTTTTGGCTCTTCACGATTTTTGTGAAAAAAAAGTGATGACAAATTATAACAAAAATTATAAAGTCATTCGTATAGATTATCGAATACATATCAAATTATCTCTCACTAAGAGGACAATGAATGGAATTTTCCATCTCCATATCTTTATCAAGCTAATGGAAGGGAATATTGATAGATGCGAATCAAGCAAAATACATTTTTTTTGCGAAAATTTTTTAAATGAGCGAAGAGTGGTTGTTGGTGTTACAAACACAAAGAGAAACTTAGCCTATCATCGTCTCAGACAATATTAATAATAAACAAATAGAGCAGGAAATTTGAAAAGCATACAAAAACTACACACTGCGCACTTCATTGTTCAAGCAATCAATGATTATAAGAGTTCCTGCATAATTAAAGTCAACAGCAACAAACAACGAAAGCATAAAATGAAAAATAAAAATACAGAAAAAAAAAAAAAAGGAAAACAAACAAAGAAAAAACAACTTACCACCATCATGTCTATCTATAAGCACAGACGTGCACCTTGAAATGGTCGAGAATGAACTCGAAAAAAGTAAACACGATTCTCTCTCTGCTGTTGTAACCCAACATCATAACTGTGTATATAACTCTATGTCAAATTGTGCCAAATACTCTGACAGTGGGATCATAATTACATTGCGTGCTCCGAATTCACATGCGGTTGTTATCATTCATCACTTTATAACAAATATCATTCATTTTTTGTTTTTTTTGGTCTCTTTCGTAAAGCGATTTGTATAAAAAGATGTATTAACGCAGAAGAAGGTAAGGTAAAAATAAAGAAAATTAAACTACAATAAAAACAAATAAGAGCATAGATATATATATATGAGAAACTTGGACTCTTCTTACAACACGCTGCACAATTTTCATATGTACTTGAAACAAATTTCAAATCAATATCTGCTAGGGGCAGTTGATTGTTTTCTTTTTTTCCTTTTTTTTCTTTTTGTTTTGTTTGCATTTTGTCTCAATTTGACGAAGTACTAGAAATAAAACTGTACCGTTTAGAGAGACTTTGTATCATGATATACCTGAAAGTGTAGACATTTCTTAAAATTTTTAAGTCCTTAGTTCCAAGTGCAACAACAGTAGTTGTTCAATAATCAAAATTATTGTCGCTCCATCTCGTAATTAATAATTGTTTTAAAAATTAAAAACAAAAATGTAAAAACATTTTAATCGGGCAAGGTCGACAATTAAATACCTTTCACCACATTGTCTAACGCAATTCTTATTTTTATCATAGAGCGCAAAAATTATATCTTGTTTCTATATAAAGGCATATTTTTCATATGCGTATTTCTGGGGGAGTGGGGCCAAAACGCAACCTAGTGTAGTACAAGTGTAATTCTTACATAGGGCAGGATCCAAAAATAGGCGTACATGGTCGCAATTTTCAAAATTGCAATTTTTTTCCGCATATCGGCTTCTCAGAAGAGGGCATTATATGGGGAGTGGTCGAAAAATTGGTGCGAAAGATTTTCAATAGGATTCGTCCTTGGGTCGCAACACATCATTATATCAAATTTCACCAAAATATTTCAAAAATGCGCGACCTATAGTTTGAACACAAATTTACATGGCCAAATATCAGACGGACAGACAGGCTTAGGTCAATTCATTTTACGATTCTAAATCAATTGGCATAATAATAAAATGCGGGTCTATCGTAAGCCTTTCTGTACCACAAGTGCCCGGTCGAACAACGCCGGCTATTAAATGCCTTACATTAAATCGCCTAAAACTGCACTGTTTTCATTTCCGTTTTAAAACAACGTATGAAACTATGTAAATGTAACGCTCACACGAAAGCGGACCTGATAAACTAAAACGTCTAAATTTTGTAAGAATAATGTTTTTGTGAAAACTCCTATTGTACCTCAGCTATTTCCGTTATAAACTACTAAAAATTAGACCTTCATCCTGTCTTCCTATAAAAGTTTACTTTTAATGAAAACCCTTACATAAGGCAAGATCAAAAAAAATATAGCTATATATATAGTCGAAAATTATCACAACAAATTTATTAACTAATTCGCTTTCGTCAACTAATTTTCATTACAAAATTCCAACTGTTCGACCTTCGGTTTACATGTAGCCTTACTTGCTCCAGCTAATCCACATTTACGTAATTTGTGAAAATACTCCAAGATTGGAAGAAAATGTGTCAAAATCGGTCGAAACATGTCAAAAATTGCGACTCGTCTTACATATTGAATGCGGAAATATACGAATAGAAGTCTGATGAACAGGCTGATCGCAGACTTAAATCGATTTAATATATAATCGGCTTAAGATTAATGGATATAATAAAAAGTGAATCTATTTTAGGTCCTTTATGGTGTTACATACAACTTGACCATAAATCATGTATGATGGTAGAAATATTTGAGATCAAACCTTAAGTTCGCAGAAAAGTTTTCAAATCGTTAAGAAGCCGCCAGGAAAAAGTGTAAACCAAGTAGATTTTAAAAAAAATCAAAAAGCCACAATTTGTTGCAAGAGTGCTTCGTTCGGAAGAAGAGAATAAAGGAATGTTCGCTAGAAGTAATTCATTCATATTTGAAAAATTTTATATGAGAGTAGACTTCTGGCTCTTTGCAGTAGGATTGAAAGAGCAGTTGACATAGCCGATAACCTGAAAAGTTGAAGCTACGAATAGCGGAATGATCGTGGAAGATATGGACGAATATATACGACTTTAAGTGAAAAAAAATATTTCTTCCCT
This sequence comes from Glossina austeni, assembly GCA_000688735.1. NCBI lineage: Eukaryota > Metazoa > Arthropoda > Insecta > Diptera > Glossinidae > Glossina > Glossina austeni. The sequence continues at coordinate 4,355,300 of KK502403.1, forward strand.
ATCACGCTGAGAACTTTTTATGGCTCTCCTCCTAGTTTATATACGAAGTAATGCTTATGTAGTATAGTGAACCTATCTGGTTTTTGCAAGATTTTTTATAAAATATTTTATAAAAATTCATTTAAAATTTTACAAAAATTATTATAAACAAAACAAATATTTTGCAAAACTCGAAAGCCTTAGAAACGAATACCAAGTCATGTCTAGGTAAGAAAAAAGTTGCATGAGACTTAATATATATATAATAAAATTTTACCCACATATGTTTTGCATTTAATGCAAAACTCTATAGCAACAACAACAACAACAAAAAGGAAAAAAAAAAATAATGATTAATTAGCTACAGATTTCGAACGATAAGTGGGCGTCTTTTTTTTTTTCTTTTTTTTTTTTTTCATACAAATTTCAACACAAATCAGACAAAAATGTTATTTGTTTTCAAATTCGTAGGAATGCCAGCCAGACCATCAAACATTGAACTTGGCAGTTCTTTGATATTGAACTCGAACCAGACGCACTCACACACTTTTGCCGTATTAATTATTAATCATTTATAATAAAATGAACGTAGGATTTTTTTTAGCTCATTTTTTGTGAGAAGAAATTTTTCATTTTTAGAAATATTTCAAGTAACGACGGCTGAATAATTCCCAATTTTGTTTTTATATTAATTTCAAATTAAAGCCAATTCGTTTTAAGGATGCTGGAGGTTTTTTAAACTATGGCTATAAAATATTAATAGTGCACAGTGAGCAAAAAGTTCGCCTACACGACACAAATGCCTTAAGGCCCATAACTAATAGCAAGCGAGAGAGTTAAATTCCTCTTAAGACCAACCATTAATAATCTTTAGGCCAAACGAATGAAAACATTATAGTCGGGCTAAGCCGACCAGTCAATACCTTACATCACATTCTCTAATACAATTCTTACTATTTTTGTTATAGAACACAAAAATGATACCCTACCTTTATATGGACATACTATTATGGAACTGCATATTAAAAATTAGATATCTTTGCAAATAAAGGCTTACCTTCCGTAAGAATCGTTAAGCTCAAGAAGTTCAAAAATTGAAGTACGTATTCAAGATTCAGCAGAGTTAACTTTTATATTAAACTACTATTTTGGATCAATTTTTATCATATCATTTTTATCTGCCATAAAAAGCAAAAATTTTTGTACATGTCCATAATTTCGAGGCAAGAGTCTCGACTAGCAACTCAATGATCGAGGATTTAAATCTCAAGTGCGATAGAGGTTTTCATAAACCCGAAAGCCTCAGATGCTAGTGCTTTAAGACTTTAGCCTTAGAATTTATTCTCGAGCTAAATTTATAATAATAATAATAATAATTATAATAATAATAATATTTTAAATTACTATTATGATCTGATTTTCGTCATGAAACATTGAAATTTGGATATATGAGAGGATGTACGAAATTGGCCGAGCCAGTCTAAAGTTTTCATACCCATGTAGAATGTCCAAATACTATTACTTAGCCACTTTTGTCGAGAAATTTAAAGAATTGCAATTTTTAATGACTTTTTAAAATAGGGCGTTATGTGGGGAGTGATCCAAAAGTAGACCGATCCCAACCATTTTCAGTAGCGTTTCTCTTTAAGTCAAAACAAATCAGTGTACCAAATTTCATGGAGAGACCTCAGAAGGACAGACGGACAGACAGTCTCAAATCGATGTAGAAAATGATTCTGAATTGACCGGTATAATGAAAGATGGGTCTCCCTTAAGTGCTTCTGGGTGTTATATACATTGACACAAACTCACAAACTTAGTTCACGGCTTCTCAAATGAATTTTGTATTGCTCTCAATAATGGACGTCTTCAGTTCGATTTAAACCGGCTCTAAATTTTTATTTGTTTTTCAGTGTGCAGCACTAAGTAAAAGGTTCGTGGCGGTTTTTGTTGAAAATTCAAATTCATTGGTTTTGTTTTTTTAAATTATTGTAAGTGAACTTTGTTGGACCAAGTACACGCTGAGCGTGTTCTGAAAAAGCAATTATGCCACCACGGGAGAATTTCTTAGACATACAATAGCTGCATGAAAAAACCGAATCAAATGATTTTTACAATCATTTTTGAACTCAGTTTTACATCCAGTAAGCGTGTTCTGCAACGTGCGAAACAAACGACAATCGGATGTGGCGAGGACCTATGCTTCCTAGCCAAATTCTCTCAAATTCTCTTCTGTGAATCTGGCAGTGTCTGGCAGGATTTCCTATTTTTTTTTTACTCTTTCCCTTTTCCCATTGATCGATTCTGGACGCTTTGCATCAATAGTGTTTTGTTTATATCAATAGTGAGATTAGTAGTCTGAGCAGCCAGGTTGACGCGGCTCATAGCGCCCAATTTTCCACGTAGCATTACTTTACCTGACGTCAGTCAATGACTTTCCACCATTTGTGGAACTTCATCCATTGCAAGCCGTCATCTCTTGCGTACGGAAATATCATGCATGACTGTTTACTTCTTATTGCGCGGTATTATTCCCTTAAAAATGACCGGATCTAGTTCCTCATCAGGGGTATCCAAATATCCGATCTTCTTGTTTTTTTGTTCTAATAGTATTTGTTTGACTACACTCGCGTAGAGCATAGCGTACCTTAGTACCAAGTAAGGCTGTGTATAATAAAATAATTAAAGAAACTGTTTTTTTTGGGGGGCCCGAACTCTTCTTTTTCCGAACTCCCAATTTTTTGAGAAACTTCACCGACATTACCCAAGTTTGGTAGAATGGGGCGAGGTTGGTTTTTACTGTTGGTGAAGTGAATTTTTTCACAAACCTGCAAAGCGCGTTAACCAATTCGAGAAGCAATTACCTTCGACGAGAATTAAGAAACTTAAAACCGTGATGGTGATCGGAAAAGAGAAACGCCACCAACTTTTTCCTTGGCATATTATATTCATTATATTTAATGTAATTGTTTTACAATAAATGGATCGAACTTAAATCAATAGTTTATCAAACATAAGAGTTATGTGCTACCTGGAGATTAACGGAAAAGAAAATCGCCACCAACTTTTTCCTTGGGTTATTATATTGATTATATTTAATGTGATTGTTGTATAATAAATGGATCGAACTTAAATCAATAGTTTATCAAACATAAGAGTTATGTGCTACCTGGAGATTAACGCCCTGCCACAATTGTGCAACTAACTTGAAATGTCATTTACAGTGCATACAGTGTGTTTATGCGTATGATAATGTTATGTTCATAAACTGTCAACAACAGTTAATGTTACTTAAGAGATTTCTTTTCTTAACCAAGTCCTCTGGGATCTCATCTTAAATAATCAAAGAGCACATATAAGTAATTGTGAAACGTATTTGAGAGGTTTTTCTTTTTTTTTTTTCTTTCTTCTTCACTACAAAATACTGGAAGCGTGTTAAATGCCGTATATATGTCAGGAAAATGATAGAAAACGAAACAAACGAAAAACAAACAAATTACATTTAATTTCCTTTTAAATAATTGCATCCATTGTGAAATGTGCTCAAGTTGAAAAAACAAAAATAAGAAGAAGAAGAAGAAGAAAATGGTTTTGAAAAAAGTTGAAAATTTATTCGCGTTTTCTTAATCGTTATTATTCAAGTGTAAATTCGTTACAGAAATCCCTTTACGTTAACTGCTGCTATCTTCTCTTAATGCCATCATCACCAACATAATATAGAAATTATTACTTGAATTCATTACCTGACTGGCATCTATGTATGCATGCATGCATGCATACATACATGCATGTATGTATGTATGTTTGTATGTAATAGATTTTTTTTTTTTGGTTTTATAATGTGTTGATGAAAACTTTTGTGGGCATATGGTTGTTGGGTAGATAAACAACGTGCACACGTTGTATATTTTTATATGAATGTATTTACGTGCGCTGCACGCACTTGGAAAAAATACAAAAGAGTTAGCAACAACAACAACAACAACAACATCGGCATAATGTTACCAGTATAAAAAAACGTGAGTTTTCTTTTTAGTGTTTTTTTGTTTTTTTTTTGTTTTCCTTCTCTTTTACATGCAAAAGAGGTGATGTTGCAATGAATTTGTTTATCATATTAAATGATTGTATATTTATATGAGTATACGTTTGCATGGTTGTTTACTTTATATTTATTCACATGCAACCAGTTGTGTTTTGTTGTGTTGTGTTGTGCTGTGCTGTGCTGTGCTGTGCTGTGTTTTATTGCGTTGCGTTGTGTTGTGTTGGTGTACGTTCCTGCTTTGTAACAGTTAACAAAGAGGTACTTGAGGAGCACCAAGGCTTTCAAGTAAAAGTTTATTTATTGTGTTTTTGAAATGATATATTTTGAGACATGTGTCTAGTTAAGGGAAATACGTTACTTTGTAAACGATTTTTTGAAGTGAATTTTACTGAGACATATGTGTTTCAAAGTGCATAATAAGTCGGAAATTTATGCGATCTTTTTATTAGATAAATCAAAATGCTTTCAATACGCTTTAGTGACAAAAAAAAAAAAATAAAGTTCAAGTAAATGTAAGTGTGTGCAAGTATTGTGTACATTTATGATTATATAAGGAATTCGTGGTGTCTATTGCTTATACAGAGATAAGCGGAGGCAAGTTTTAATTAGGCTTCCTAGATGAGATCTAAACACCCCATGGCCAATAGAGACTATCACATATACTGTATTCCCACTAATCGTATTCTATGTCGTCGAATTTCATCGTTAACGTTAGTCCAATCACCGATCAGTTACTTTACGATTAAAAGACTCGTCCGTTGACTTCATTATAGACAACACTGTTTTTTTTTTCTTCATCACTGCTTGGATTTACTTCTCGAGTTAAAGTCAAATCTGAATTATGAATTGCTTTGCACCGTTGCAAAGTATGCCTATATTTTATAGGGAATTCCGCGCTCCCATCACTTGGTGGTATTAAAACTTATATAGACAACAAGAACAAAAAATACCTTAAATAGATCTGAAGACTTTTAAAATGTAACGATAAAATGAAAATAAAGAAAACCTTGTCTCCGCAAAAGCATTTTTCGTTGATTCATTAAATTTCTTCTTCCACTAAACATAGAATTCTTGATATTTTCCCGTTAAGTGCATTAATTTCTCATTTCTGAATTTCAATTTTCTGTGATAAGTGTTCTTCCTTTTCTTCTTCTTTTTTTCTCCTTTTGTCCGTTTTATAACAAATAAACTTTTTTTTGAGCATTTTCAACCATAACAAAAAAAAAAAAAAAAAAACACAATTACCACTGATTACACCACAATACGAATTGTAAAGAAAACAGCGGCATCATTAATAAATATTTCAACAAAAATCTTATCGTTTCTTGGCAAGAGTTGAATATACACACACAAGATTGTCGTTTACTCACAAATTACAACAATTCAAATTTTCAGAAAAAGAAAAAGAAGAAGAAGAAGAAGATGAAAAAAATGAGAAAAAAAAAAAAACTTTTATTGTTTGCTTCTCAGCAATTCAAAAAGAGAATTATGTGGCTTAGGTCAAAAGATTAAAATCATATATCATAATGTTTATCTTGATTAAAATTTAAATAACATTACGTACAAAATATATATCTACACATACATACATATAAATACATATACATATATATACACACACACATCATCATCATCATCATCATCATCATCATAGTTATGCGAACTAAGTAAGCAGGTTAATATAATTTTAGTTGGAGTCCCCAATACTACACTACTCGAGTTGTACATATATACATATATACATATATATAAAACAAGAATTACGCAATAATGGGCCAATAGGGACCATATTCACATTTTGCTAAATCTTTGAGACAAAAATAGTACATCTGTTGATCTGTTAATGCTCAAATTATTTTAGAAAACATATTTTTTCTGTATTTCTTTGATTTTTTTTTTTCTTTCTTTTTTTCTTTTGACAATTTTTAAAGTTGATCTGCAGATTTGAGTGTTAATTTCAATGATTAAAGTTGCAATGGAAAAATGGATTTGGCTAAATTGACTCAGCATATCAAGCTGTTATCCACATTTTGCCATAATTTCTAATCCACTTATCTACACCCTAATATAAATCAAGTTGATCAAGTATTTCTATATTTTGCGGGACTTAATAAAAATTTACTCCTCGTTGATGATTATTAGTGACAGTGTCGATATGCTAGCCTTCGGTTATCTATCCCTCAAAACGCAATGCACAAAAATCGCTTCGTATTATTGATAGCCGGTTAGTAGACTGAAACGCAATGCAAGAAGGACAAGGAAATATATAAAAAAAATAAAAAACAAACATCAGGTTAATCTTAGGGTTTCTGAGACGTACTACTGCTTGTTCTTTCCCAGTTACGGAAATCTGAGTCAAATATCTATAATCATGTGTACAAGCTGCTAAGTGAACCTCGTCTACATTGTTGTAGTGCGGTGTTTGAATTCTTTTTAACAGTGTTTTTAATTTTTTTTTTTTTTTTTTAGCTTTACATACTACACGTACAAAGAAGAAAACAATGCTACATAGGTTTTACAAAATTACAGATGCTTTGCAAAAATTAAAAAAAAAATATTTTTGTAAATCCTTCAAGAAATCCTTTAAAAGTCATGACAGTGTGTTTCAAATAAAAAACAAGTAAGAACATTATAATCGAGCAAGGCCGACCATCAAATACCCTACACCACATTGTCGATTGCAATTCTTAATATTGGATGAAATTACTATTATGGGTCAGTTTTCATCAACACACATATTAAAACTTCGACTTTTCTCCTCTGTGAAGGATCAATTTTTATGAAGATTCTTATAAGAATAGGATCCAAAAAATAGATCGCGATGTTCCAAATTTGGTCCAGTTAATTTATTCATAATAAATTACTATTATTTTATAATTTTGGTCATGTGTTCAATTTTCGTTATATGGGAGGAGATTCAAAAATTGCCTCAGCCGGTCCAAAGTTTTCATATCAATTTAGAATGCGGAATATTAACAATTAACCACTTTCGGCTAATTTTTTTCATATAACGACTTTTCAGAATAGGGCATTATAGGGGGAGTGATCGAAAAAGTGGACCGATCCAAACCTTTTTCAATAGCGTCCGTCCTTGAGTCAAAACATGTCAGTGTACCAAATTTCATCACAATATCTCAAAAATTACGACCTGTAGCTTGAACACAAATTTCCATGGACAGACATAAGACGTAAAGACAGACAGACGGGCTTAGATCAATCCAGATTATGATTTTGAATTGATCGATATAATCGAAGGTGGGTCTATCTTAAGCCCTTCTTCTGGGCGTTACATACGTCCGCACTAACTTAATATACCCTGTGCCACAAGTGGTGTCGGGTAGAGTGAAATCTTCAGCAAAAAATATGTTTATATTTATTTATAAATTCATGGAAAATTTGATATACTAATGACATGTCCTGCGCCATCACCATCGCAAATACCAGTTGTTTAAGAGATCAATCACAACTGTCTTGTGAGGACTGGATAATGGATAATTTTCTCAAATTTATCGATAAAAGACCAAGAAGATCAAGTGATTGAAACCAACGTTCGCAACACAATTCTTCTCTTTAAAGCCCTTTCTTGGGCTTTATTCTCTATTTAACACAAGAAATAAAAAAAATAAAAAAAATTAAATATGATTCAAAATCTAGTACGGAACGTCGATTTTGCAATAATGTTGACATGAAAAAATAGAATTGCGTCGATTTTAGGTAAAATATATATATTTTTTAAAAAAGTCTATCAAGTATCGGTTCTTAAATCGACGAAAATGAATGAATTAAAAAATCGTGCATTCTTTACTAGAGAACGTTATTATGATATGGTTTTATATGAAATCTGAAATCAACCGGTTGAAAATTGCAGGGGCTATAGAACAAGGTGGTCCGCTTAGAAAACATAGTTTTTTTTTAAACATATATTGAGCAATGAAATTCCGATAAAAAGTTCGTCCTTCCTGCAACATACAACTATTCTAAGGTATCAACACCAAGATTGGAATAATGGAGATTACATACACTGCAGATTACATATTCTTTAAAACAGACAGATTCATGCATTATTCAATAAAAACCTATGCTCGGGAGTATTTAATGCAGCTGTGAGTTTACTCTGAAGATCGACTCTTTAAATAAAAGATAAAGAATTCACCAGCAACCCTCTTGCTGCTATTCCCCGCATTTCACATCCTAAGACTTCTTGTATTTAATCATGTCCGTCCATCCGTCTAGTTGTCTCTCCCTCTGTGTAATGTCTGTTGTAAACATTCTTCTGGCCGCAAAATTGATGCTATCGACTTCGCATTTGGCAGGAAGAGGAAGAGGTGCAGATTGGTATTAAAAATGGGCTAAATCGGTCGAGTAATACGCCTACGTACATTGAAGCCACCTCTGTTTTTCAAAAAGAATAAAAAATTGGTTTTTTGTCCACTGCTCATAAACTGCAATAGAAAAATCTACAAAAATTTCAACGAATATTCCGTGGGCGATGGTGTAGCACGAAAATGAAACCCATCCAACCTTGTAGGGTAAAGCAAAAATTAATTTTTTTTTTTCAACAACTTTTTAACGCACAGAGACAAGCTTCAAAAACCCCATAAGGTATATAAATTTTTGGTCAGTTACAGATTCGGAATACTAACCTAAGCATGTCTGTCTGTTAGTCCGTCCATTTATTCGTCTGTGCAACTATGCGCAGTATCTAGGACAAACATTCTCTTGTTCGCAAAAATGAAGAAATCGCCTAAAAATTTGCAAAAGAGTTTGAAAATGGCCTGAAGAGGCCAAAGAAACACCTTTGAGAACACCTTTGCTCCTTTCCGGAGCCTTTTTCTCGTTGCTGATAAACTACAACAGATACACGATATAAATTTCCAGAAAATTATTCTACAAAAGTAGAACGAACCAGGCACGCCCACCTAATATTATGATGTATATGCAAGTTTATATCTTTCGTGTTTTTCAATTTTTTTACAACACAACGATGATGAATTCAAAATATACGATCAATTTATAGGACATACTTCTCAAAATCTCAACATTATTTATTTATTTATTTATTTTATTTATTTTTTTTTGGCATCCTTCAAAATCGCATAGAAACCGCAGACGAGTGAAAAGACAGACAAATAAACATAACTTAAGGCGACTAAGATATTTTGTACTGATTTGCACTGATTAAGAATTGTCGTCAAATTGTCTGTGCGACATATTTTTTCATATGCATTAGAAAAGGAATGATAAGGCCACCACATAAGTAAGTATACCCCAATCCCAACCCTATCCTTCAGTGGAGGAGAAAAAAATATAGAAATTTATAAAATGTTTCTTTGAAGGTCTTAGAGAAAAACCACAAAAATGATCAAGTTTTCTCAGTGTGTTTTATTCGAAAGTACTGCAATATTTATGTGGTTTTCTACACCGTACATCGTATGTACAAAATTTTTCCCCTTTTAAAACCAACACAATCCGACCATAATGGCAATTTAGTTCAAATGCAGATGCAATTGTATTTTATGCAGATATATGAAGAAAAAATGAGAAAAAAACAGAAAAAAGGAAAAGATTGAAATCTTAGCTCAAAACATTAAAAAACCAAAAAAGAAAAGGAAAATATAAAGAAAAACACAAAGAGAAAAAAGAGCCCAACGAGTTAATAAACCACAACACAACGCATATACAACATAGTATATAATACGACTAATTACAATCAACTGTCTTCCATGGTATATATGGAGGCTTAATTAAATGACATACATTTCCCGTAAAAAAAAAAAAAATAGAAAAAGAAAAGAAGTCAAAAGTAATGTACGATTTTTCCCGGTTAATGTTTATCGAAGGGAGCCTACACTTAAAGTGAATGTGATTGCAACATTAGAGCATAAAGTTACCTCCATAAGCAAATATATGTAGGCATGAATATATACATTATATATATATATATATATATATATATATATATATATATGTGTGTGTGTGTGTATGAATAATAACAACAAACCATCATCATTATTATCATCAACGTAGTACTTTAAAGCTACAAAACAGTGGTTTAGTAATTATGTTTTCATTACGTTTTAGACATTTTAAGCTGCAAACCAAGCGCATCAAAGTCGAAAACCGTAAAATGGGCGGAAGAGGGAAAAATTTGAGAAAGCGAAATATGGGTCACACAGTGAAAATACCGTACAATCAATTTTAATATAATAACTAAGAGTCTATATATATATATATATATATAGTAGACATAAATGTACGCACACACACATATATACATATGCGCATACATTTCAAATGTGGTATAATATAATTTGAAAAGAAAAAGTAATGACGAAAATCTACCATAAAATTACACACATACACACACACACACACACACAGAGAAGAAAAAAGAAGCGAGAAAATTTTTCAAAATATTATAATAAAAGCAGAAAGGCGTACAGACAACGTTTGAGATGGCTTCGAAGCTTTGGTTACGGATCTTAATCACATAAAGAAAATATATATATAAATTTTTTTTGCTTGTATATATATTTTCTTAAATTATTACACACCGAAGATATGAATACATAACATGTTTATCAATTTACAAAATACCGCCAACAAAGCCGATTACAAACAAAATACATGTTGATCACTGGCAATTGTTGGCTTAAATGGTAATCGTGACACCCGACATATGAATGTAACAAAAATTTCTTTGAAGAATACATGAACACTGTTACGTCATTTAATTGATTTGAGTGCAATTGCAACCTGATTTAAGTGATTTAAGGACAGAGTTTCTTTTTAATGACTGAGACCATAAGAAGCACAGTGAGAGGGCTTTAAAAATCATTAATTGCAGTCTCCTTGGATTATACGGATGAAAAATGAAATGTATTTACTTTGCTTTGAAGACTCATCTAAACCGCTATCGATCGATCCCTGGAATATTTTTTTCAATCAGTCGCAAATACTTGACCGAAGGATATTCAAGGGTAATGAAGTGAAGGCTCAAATTCCAAGTGTATTTCGCTTGCTTGCACATTATACTTGTGCATGCTTGCTCTTTGCGTATAATCGCAAAGGCTTAAGCAAGGGCCTTCCCTCAATCTGCCTTCCATGCCGTATAATTAAGATTCAATTCGAATATAATTCACTTATATACGATATTCTAAAAACGGTTACTATTGTAAAAACTTTTACTCGCCCATTGTATGTGCATACAACAGACAGTTAGTTAGTGGCATGTTTTAAGGTTATAGTCGTAAACATAACATCTGAATAACGAATATTGAATGTTCCATTAGAGCGTAGTAGTAAATGTTCGAGTCCCGATCATAATAATATTTTGAAGATTTAGTAAAAGTTTTCAAGCAGACATGATTCGTGCACAGCACAGATGGACAATTATTGATTTCAAGTACATGCAGACTAATCGAATGATACTTAATTTCTTTGTACAGCTCTATATATCGCAATTTCATTCATTATAGATTTCATTACGACTAAAATAGTTGCAGTATTGACTGAAAAGTCAGTTCCGTTTTGATCGATAATCTTTGACGATAGACAGATGGAAGGCGGGAGTAGTGTTTATGTATGTTTGATTTAAAAGTGAAGACATCAGGCGCAATTGGTAGATTAGACCGACAGCGGGCATTACGATTAAGGAATAACGAATCGCGACAGCCCATCGTACGATATAAAGACAATTTCAGACCGAGTGATTGGAAACACTGAGGAAGCTTTATGATGCTCTTGAAGGGTTTAATGGGTCGTCAAATCTCTTTTATTTTTGTAGAATACTTGTCCTAGGTCTTGTCTTATAGATAAGCCTTTGTGAACCTGGGCTTTCGAGCGTACAGATTCTGGCTGTCGTGAAGTATTTCTAACACAACTTTAAAAAACGGCATCTTTCGATACTCGGAGCATATCTAGCATGTCTAGCGAACATCTTTTCTTATTCTCGTGCTCAAAACATCGATCGTTGCCAAAGTATGAGAGTTGCTCATTACTTCCTCTACGCGTGCAAAGGCAGCACTGTGTTTTGATGGTATTCACGTTTATCACATTAGCTTGACCCCGTTTTGTTATTTTTATGAGGTTTCGATTTAATGTGTCATTCATCGTGCAGCGTTTGTTGTGTGTATTTCGCTGCTGTTGGATCTTCTTGTGAAAGAGAACGAATGGCCGCGGACGTTGTCGTCTGCAAATGAGAAAATAGGATATTCTGTCACGTATCGTTGATGATCGCTGATGAACACCAGGAAGGGACATTTGCCATTTGCCATTTACTGCTGCTATAAAATCGTTACAACATCAGTGTTGGAATGCGGTTGGAATTGCTGAGCGAAAAACTGAATCAAGTAATGTTCACAGGTCTCTTTTGAAAACAACTTTGCATCTGCAGGAGGACTATGTAGAGAGCAAAACAAATACTTAGTTAGACAAGGCAAAGTCTTTCAATTTCAAGATGTGAATCAAAGTTACGCAACTCTTAAGTCATCCAATGGTCACAGGACTCGAGCTGGGCTCATTTCAATTCCATTCCACAAAATTAGATTAAAAATATTGCAGTTAAAATATGGGGAGAATTATGAAATCAAGACAAACGATATGAAATTATTGAGCGAATCTTGTAGATTAAATATGTAATTGTCCATAACTGTCCGTGAATGGAACATAAGTATATATATAGATCGGTAAAGAGCGAATCTTGTAGATTAAATATTTAATTGTCCATAACTGTCCGTGAAAGGAACATAAGTATATATATATAGATCGGTAAAGAGCGAATCTTGTAGATTAGATACGTAATTGTCCATAACTGTCCGTGAATGGAACATAAGTATATATATATAGATCGGTAAAGAGCGAATCTTGGAGATTAAATATTTAATTGTCCATAACTGTCCGTGAATGGAACATAGGTGGTATCAAATTATTGAGCGAATCTTGTAGATTAGATAAGTAATTGTCCATAACTGTCCGTGAATGGAACATAGGTGGTATATATATATATATATATATAGATAGATATATATATGACTTTGCCTATCTATCTATTTTATTTGTTTTTCAATTTCTTGATTTCATGTATGAATTCCCTGCATATGTATTAGTATATGTTTAATGAGTAATCATTGAGTACCTCAAACTTATATACTTTAGTGATCTTGAACTATTTGCTCGCATTAATAAATCAATACCGAAGTTGACCTTAAACTTTGTTTGTTTGAACATTTAATAAAAAGCCTCTTGTAGAAGGCAATCAACATAATACGCCCTTCGACTGACTATCAAGAGATAAAGCAAATAAACGCGTATAATATTACAATGCATGTAAATGAATGGGAATTGACGACACTTCCCGGGGATACAAAAACACAAAACACAAAAGCATTTAAGTTTATGCGTTGAGCAAATCAAACAATTAAATCCGATGGCATTCTAAATTGACAATTTCTTGCCTTTGTTGTGTCGTCAAGTAGTTAGTATACAAGTAGTACTTATGAGTGCTTACTTAAACTTTATAATAACATATACACTCCGTGACTCTTACGCTCTTGTGAACACTTGTGAATACCCCTCCAACACAATCAAATATTCATGCATTCGTACAATCGTGTATGGTTTATAATTATCATTTAAAAACAATAATTGCTTACAATGATGAGATTTTATGACTTAGTTTCGCTTCTCTTCCCCATAATGAGTCTTTTTCTGTCACCCTCGCGACCCTGTATGGCATTTATAAAGCTAAGCTTTTATAAATTTTTACACCCATCGAAAGATATGTTCTTATGTTCTCGTTCTACATGCAAATACACGCTTTAAAAACCACGTGTGCCATGTATATGTGGTTTGTGAGTGAGTGTCTGGCCATCCGTCCTCCCATCTATAATTACAATTGCAATTATTTCAAAAGTTGAAATAGTTGAAAAAACATTCCTAATCGACGTTTAGAGATTAAGATTTATTGGTTCTGCTGCGGAAGGAGGTGGTTTGCCCACCTAATATAATAATTAAAGAAACTCTTTAAGGTTAAGGATTTTTCTGATTTTTTCTAATGTAAGATTCGACCTAATCGATATTCATTGAGGCATTCATGGACCCGTTGCATTAGATTCTAAAAATGTCCCGAACCGCTATTTATTCTCAATCGACTTAATCGGCTTTGGGACAATTATCTCACATGCATTTGCTTGCGTTTGATACGCTCCGAAACCTTCAATTGGGCAGTTGGTGTTCAAAACCCAAGGCATCGGGATGTCTTTAATTGCTTTTAAAATTGCAAAAGAAAGGATAAGAAAAGAAGAAAAACAATTTCAAAGAATTTTTATTAATACTTAAGATATTAGAGAATCATCTTAAAGTTTAGAGGGCAAACGATGTACAGTTAGTTGCCAGACAGGCTTTACGATTATTGAGATGATGGGTATCCGAGTTTCGCCTCAAGAATTTAATTCGCTTATTAATTTTTTGTCTTAACATTACTAGTAGCACAACAACGCGTATGCTTACAAAATTGTCAAATCGTAAAATGTAAAAAATTTCAAAGAACATGAATATGTTTTCATTTTTTTTTTTTTTTCGTATTTATAAAAGTTCGTGTCAGTCAATGATCTCAAAGTATTCTCGAAAAAAAAATATATATATATATATATACAAATAGACATATAAATATTATTATTTATTGTAAGATTTGTTTCGAGCATTTTATTAAGAGTCCAATTGTCATAATGAACTTAAATAATCTTTTCATGGGGTAAAGCACCATTGCCCAAAATACATAAAGAAAGCCTAAGTAATATACGAAAGCTTAAATTTCTTATCATTGTGTTTGTAATTGTAATTCATGCTTAAAAAAAAATTGCTGCTCTTTTGTATAAAAGTTTCCTCTGACAAATTGTTACGGCCTACGTGTTATTTTAGTGCCTTACTGCGGTTGCTAAAGTAGAGGATATTCCGCGCCAAACTGCCTAAAATAAATGACTAACCGGCAGACAGATAATTTTATTTTATTATGATAACTTACTATTGTGTGTTGTAGATGTTCGTTCGTAAAATGTATGCCGCCGTTTGTATGACAAAACAAAATAAACACCCAAGCTCTGCCATAAGTTTTGTATTTGATTTAATCTGTTAACGGGTGAAAGAAGAGGAGACGAGACTTCATGGTTTATATTCGCCCCTCAAGGCCTATAAAAAGTCATGAGCAGTATACCAATTATGTATATATAAACACACACACACACACACACACACACACACTTGTATATATATATAGATAAAAATAAATATATATATATGCTTATATAGGAAGGTGTGGGTTAATGTTTATAAAGAACACTTAGAGGCAAATTTTAATCTCCTAAGACTTGCGGAATGCTACAAATTACACGTAATAATTATAATAAAATGTGCGTATATATATTTGTATATATATCACAATTTAAAATTAGTGTTTTAAAGGATTGTGATCTTTACTGAGCGATCCTATGTATGGTTACGTCAATACCTGTCACCCCAATCGAGCCAGGTTAGTGAAGGGGGAGCCTGTCATCAGTTCTAAAATATCATTAGGTAAAAAAAAGGTTTGAAGCAAACTGATTTAACCTTTTTCTTCACATGCTAGACTAGCATCCGCGCCCGCGCATCCATCTACTGGCAAACGATAAGACTGTCGTCGAAAGTCGTGGTAATCGTCTTAACAAATACCAGGCATACACGTGTTGTTACACACATTGTTGTCATATAAACTTGAGCTCAGACCGTATTTCTTGCTGTATATTAGGTATATAAATAAGTTCCTGGTGCTGAATGTATTTGATGCGTTCATTTCCTTCGAAATTTTGGGTATAAATAACTTTCACTTCTTTACAAGTTATCGTTGAGTGCATACTAAAGTGTAATGAGATGGATTGCATTTGCGGGACTAAATGCCAAAAAAAAAAAAAAAAAATGCAGCTCAAGCTACGAAAATGACTAGGTTGACTTGGGGTGAAAATGCAGTAAGCTATGAAAGAGTTGGAAAAGGATTTGCGATATTTCGCGGGCAAAAAATTCTAGGCTCCAAAACGGTGAATATTCGCATACATTCGTCCGTCTCCAGAACAAGAGCAACAACGAAAGTGATCTTCAACTTAGGCGGGGAGTCTGTCTCCGAATTAAGGATTACGGATCGATGAGTATATCGCTTCGAAACCACAAATTTCCAGTGACCACGAATAGTTCGATTATTATGCCTTAAAAAAAAAGTATATTTTAAATAAATTCGAACTGTATCGCTTAATAAGGCGATATATCGGAAGTGGTCGAAAAGGTAATCAAATCGGAATTATTTTCATAATAAGTTTCCTTGAGGCAAAACGTGTTTACATCGAAATGTAACCACAAGCATCCGTGGACAGCCATTAGACGAGCAGACATGTACTCGGAGAGACGGGCAGACAAATTTACATTGATTCGAAAAACGCTTCTGAATCGACCAAAACGAATCTACCTCAAGTCTCTCTGGATATTATATATGTATTCATAGAAACTTAACGTCAACTGGGTATAAAATAAATTTGGAAAATATGATATAATTAAAAAAATGTAAATTCAAAGTTCAATTAAATCTCAAAATCCCACACTGACAAGATTGCGATTAGAGAATGTACATGTAGAAAGCAGTGAACCTATTTTTCACGAAGCCGGGCAAATGTCCCAAATCTTAATGAGTAGAGATGACAAACCATCAAGCAGAATATCAGATACAACGAATTGCACCAAATCTATTAATGTAGGGATTAGAGCTCTATTGGACTGGATCACTGTATCGACTTTCGCCTAGGGGATCATTTACATCGGTTGTTGGAGCATCCATATCTTATATCTATCTAATCTGTATCTTATACGTTACAGTATTTTGCTTACATGTTTTGTAAGGACGTAACGACACTTTCATTCGGAATATCGTAAAACGTCGGGTATTGTCGGGTAATTTTAACTGACAAGGTTTAATACTTTTTCTACAATCAATTACACATTCCTGACTACAGAGGATTACTATGAAAGCGATCTCTATTCGCTTGTCGGTGTGTCGAATTGCCAGTTAGGATTAAAAAATGTTTTGTCGAGAAAAAAAAAAAACTGATCTTAAATTTCACTTCTTTTTTAATCGCGTGCGCTTATCTTATTGTACCTATTATTCGGTTGTTTCACGTTAAGTGTGCTGCTTGCGTATATACGTTTACGTCCAAGTTGCGTGATCACTTCGTCACTCTGGAAATATTATGTTGCAGCGATATTCATCGATATATGTGTAGGTAAATGATACTGCCACACATTTATACAAAAAAAAAATTTATTATTTTATATTACGATACCTATGCACATACATGATTGGCGGTTACTTTCAAGTGCGGTCATGTAATTTCGTTAGTTTCGAAATATATTCGCTGAAGAAAATAAAAACAAAAGTAATTTTAAAACTTAAGCTTAACTGTGGTTTTATAAGTTTTTTTTTGCAATTCCACGCCTGTGAACAGGCAAAGCGGACTAACACAGATAATACGAATTCAATTTTCGAGATCAGCATTTGATTCGATTTTGCAATCTATTCGTGTTAGAAACTTTAAACTAAAATTAAATATTTTCCCTATAAACCCTATTTATGCATTCATTTCAATACTTTAAGAAGAAAAACCAATTTACGAGGAGGGGCTTGCATGTATTTTGATCATTTGTTTCAAATCAAACAACAAAAGTAATATAAATGTCGAAAGTGCAATATTGAGCTTTCCACTGAATAACTCAATAATACTAAATGGAAAACTGTTAGGTTATGTAGAGAAAGATGAAAATCATCGAATTTGACCGTTGTATACATTCATACTTCGCATTACTTTGTCATTTTCATCAATACATTTCACTGATCAAAATATATGCAAGCACCTATTTGAAATCGATTTTCCAATTATATACTTTACCCATATCAACTGATTGAGATAAAAATGTTTCTCTGTCTATTTTCAGGTAAGAAACGCAATTGCTTCAAATTTTAAGTTAACAAGTAAGATATTTTCATTATATCATTCTGCAACCATGCCCATAAGAATTTCAAAAATTAAAGCAATATTTGCTCACAGATGAATATTTGAAAACCACCACCTATGATAACAAGATATATGAGAATAGCATGTTTAATAAGAGCTATGTGTTTTTCCGAGCGTACTTGTAGATGAAAAAGTCCACACACACATATATTCCCATAAATGATATTAGGAATTGCACCAATGTATCAGACTTTCGACTTAGCATCTAATATTTTAAATTCCTTAATGAGGATTTTTAACAGAAAGCAAATAGAGGGATGGACCGACGGACGGAAAAAACGCAAACGACCAGTGATTCCTTATTGAATACGTGCGTACCTTCATGACTCTTTAATACTCAGTGTCTGACATAATATATAATTATTGCATGTGCTTAACGTATTGAATCCAAGCGGACATAGAGACAGACATTTGCGCGTACTTAACTGAAAAACAACACTATTTTAAAATTTTTCAGCTTTTTCTTTTGTTTTTTTTTTTTGTTGTACGAACTTAATTGTAAGAAAATTCAATGCTTTAGTTGATCAGAGGAATTCAAGCGAAGAAATCAAGCCATGAAACTTTCATTCCATTCCTATGACCCATATGGGGATAAACGCTACGCAAATATGATTAAATCTATCCGGAATTTTTTCATTATCAAGTACAAATACGCTCGACTCTATCGGTGCTATTAAATAACATAACAAAAAATTTTAGCCAACCTTCGAAGATTTGGTGGTGGATTTTCAAAATCAAATCGAATGCTTTCCTGTAACTATGATATCGTAATGCATACAAGCCCCACATCATATTTTGCACAACGAAATTTTTCAACTTAAATAACCCTCGCTCTATGTGTGTGTGTGTGTGTGTGTGTTGAGTATAAGTTAACATAACATAGAATATGTGTACACATACATCTTCTGTTTCACTGAGAGCAAACGAAAAATAACTAAACACAAATCTTATGAGATTAAGAAAATCAAAAATATTTTTAAAAAAGAAATTTTTTCACAAATGTAAATAAATATACGAGAAATATTTTGTATCCGGGGTGGAATCAAGAAAGAAAATAAAAAAAATAAATAAATAAATAAAAAGCAGCAGCAGCAGCAGCAGCAGCAGCAGCAACAAAAACAACACCGACAACAACACCGACAACAGCAAAGCAGTAAAAGAAACCCTTAGAAATGCAGATGCATAGGATGTATTTTTCATTAAAAGCATTCTCAGAAATCTTTATAGAATTTAAATGCTTCCACATATACCGGAAATGAACGGAAAAGTTGAAGCGAAATGGAAAAATAAAAATTATTATAAATGAATTTCGTTAGGCAGAAAAATGCAAAGAGAAAATGAAAGGAAGAAAAGAGAAAATTATTTAAAGGCCACAAAAGCCAAAGCAACTAAAGTAAAGCACATACGCATCGGGGTACATTTCTGATTACGAAAGGAAAGGGGATGAAAATAAATAATGGGGGTTACAGGCATCGGTTGCACTTGGGGTTACGGCTTACATATACTACTGACTACCCTATGACTATGACTATAAGTTTAAGCTCAATAAATGAATGTGGATGATGCACAATAACAACAACAACAACGCACAACAACAACAATAACAATAACAACAAAAATAAAAATGAAAACGCAGACCGAAAACTAACTGACATAAATTATGGTTCTATGTACACATATAAAATGTACATGAAACTCATATATGTGCGTGTAATGAATTTTTAGATATCTAGCAATGTGTCTAGTCGGTATTTTCGCTGTATTTAATGCCACAACTAACGCATGGCGGCCTAAAGTCTCATTGTAATTCTCCAAAATCGTATAAACCGAACACAAGCACACATACGCATATGAAAACAGTGGGACGTTTGAAAAGACATAAGGGAAGAAATGTCACACCACTGCCACCACCATCCGTCGGCTAGCATATAAAAGAAACTCAGGCATTACTATAATAATAAGCAGCTTAAGCCGAAACCTCGTCACCCAATGTCTTTTCGTATTTCTTTGCGAGAAAATTCTCTAAACTCACTTCTTCCTATAGATTTTTAAACGATGATCACAAAAATTCTATATCAAAAGTTTAACGGGGCGTGGCAATATGTATAAATGCTAATCCTTCAGTTTCTGCTCACACGATTCTCAAGAAAAAGACTTTCACGTTTAGAATAGCGAAAGGGCGAGGTGATGGAACCTGCAACTAATTCGTTCCCATATTGAAAGGCAGCACTTTTTCTCAAGTGGCTCTCCAATACTGGTTGATATTCTTATCATTTCAAATAGGCGAAGGGTTTCTTAATTTAAAATTTCTCTAAGACTGAT
Organism: Glossina austeni; assembly: GCA_000688735.1. Lineage (NCBI taxonomy): Eukaryota > Metazoa > Arthropoda > Insecta > Diptera > Glossinidae > Glossina > Glossina austeni. The sequence continues at coordinate 4,375,730 of KK502403.1, forward strand.
GGTAAAACTTGGATATATATGGAGAAGCTTCTTACCGATTCCCAAGCAATGTCTGTACATGACATGATTTCAATTTCGACAATAAAATCTTCGCATAATATTTGCCAGAAATTGAATTTGTATTCTACGGTTGATTCGACCTATTAAAGGTTTTTTCATCGACAAAACTTTTAAGACGTCCTTCTACGGATCTGAATCTTTTATTGTGAATTGTAAATCATTCAACTTTTCGATGATTTCATATAATATTTTTTGATGTATTCTCCCTTTAAGGGAGAAGAGTAAAAAAAGAAAAAAATGAGAAAAAAAAAGGTGAGATAATCCAATAGGCAGGTAACAGCACAAAACCCAATTCTATCATTCTCTCAATCGAGGGCAATGCGATTGATATGATGGACAATTTTCACATTAAAAATATTTATTTATTTATTTTTTTTATTTTTTCTATTGAAATTTTGATCTCGTAACGCAACGTATTAGTGTACGTTAATCAAATATATTTTTACTGCGTCTAGCGTCGCGAAAGTGTAAACATGTTATGACAGATTTAATTTATTCTCCGCTGATAGTTATTGCAAAAAATGAATGCATAAATATGTAGGGATTCGTTTTTTTGCGAAAAACCCACGCAGCTTATGTACATCGAATGTATGATGAATGTATGTAATGTTCTTGAAATTTCTTATATACAACACAACACAACACAATCTACTTAATACTTAATAATAAGTAAAAAGCAGTGAACGAGGAAATGTGTTAAACAGGCGCTAAGACTTTGGTTACTCGATGAGGGTTAGTTAAATGTTAACTGAAAAAAACGACAACAACAACAACAATAAGGAAAAAAGCAAGAACGTAAGGTAAACGCAGTTTATTCCAATTGATTTTTTGTCGTTCATTTCTGTTGTTCTTTCCTGCCCAGCAAGTTCGACAAGCGTAAACCAAAATTCATGAATGAACCCACGTTTACAAAATCATTTTGTCCATCATTCCTAGCCTACTCTGTAGTTGATTTAAGTGTAAATGAGTATGCTTTGATCGTATATTACGGTATGCTTTTAACATATTTTGACTGCTCTACCGCTATATGGAAAATTGTAAAAAGTCCTACACACAAACCCTATAACGATAGCAGTTTGTTCGCTTTGCCATTTTTAAGCAAAAATCATGCGGCTTTTAAATGCCCACCGTATGCAACATAGCGGTAATTTGAAAAGTTATGCTTATCAGGCAATTCATGCGTGCATGCGATACATTCTGATATATTTTTCGATTTCATGTTGCGCGCGAGAAAGAGACAGAGAGAGAGAGAGAGAGAGACCTTGAAAATGCAAAACCAAAGTAGAGAGTCAAACGTTATTAAAGTCATGTGTTTATTTCTCTTATATCTATCTATCTATCTATCTATCTATCTATCTCTATCTATGTATCTATGACTTTGTGTGTGTCTCTGCCCTATCTCCCTTTTTCAATTTGAACTCTGAAGGAAAATGTTTTCATTTCAATTATTTTCTATGCCTGCGTAATTTTCCATTTTTCTGAAGAGGGGTTGATTTCTATTCTTCACTTCATTCAGTGCCAGCCAAGTAAACGCACATACACATATTTTCCTTTTACTTTAGTAAAATTGGGAGAATATGATGCTATGATGATTTCTTTTTTATTAATATTATGATTTTTTTTTTTTAAATTTTTTTTAGTTAAAAAATTAATTTCCAGTTAAGCGGACAATTATTAATCAATCATATGCTAGCGAAAATATTTGCAAAAAGAAATCATTTTAAGTAACCTAAGTATGCCGATGACTAATCAATATTGAGCCTTTGTTTGCCTGGCATTAATTGTTTAACCCACATTTTCTGTTTCATCAAAGAAATTCTATAGAAAGTCTCTGACAGTTATATGGAAGTAATTTAGATAAGAACTCATTAAAAATATAAATAAAAAAAAAAATAAATAAAAAAAAAAAACGAACTGAACGGACTGCGTGCAAATACTTTATAAATAGTCGAACTTTAAGTACAAAATAATTAATTAAAAACTGATAAAATTTATCTTAGAGGAAGACGAACGAGCATAAAGTACGTAAAAGCACTTAAGAACGAAAACTAATCAATAAAATATATTACTAAAGGCGAAAAAGCATTTCAAGATAAGCCAGTGAGATTGCTTTCGCTTCAGTTTAGAGTTTTGCAATCGTTTCATGAATTCAAATATGAAATATGAACGCGATGATTAGCACCGCATGCGAGATACATCGAAACTGTATGTAAATAGGGGCGTGTCGAAATCTTTTCTTGAATCAAAAATAAACAAATCACATACAGTCGCCTGCATTTAGTGCCCGAGTGCCCGAATGCCCAGCGAGAATTGGATTGCTCAGGTTATCGTAGCGAGAAAACCCTCGGATTTGAATTTTTTCATGGATTTCGTCTCATTTTTATTTCGTCTTTCACACGTACACAGCACACTTAGAGAAGATCCCCCACATTTGAAATTCAAAATTTCATATATATATAGAGAAGAGATGTAGTATAAATAACACATTACACGATAAGATGATCATAGGATGACATAAAAATGTCATCACTATTAACGAATCCATATGAAATTATAGCTGGGAAGCTAGCAAGCAGCGTCATTAAAACAACAAAAACTTATAAACTAATGCTCGGAATGCTATAAAATTTTAATACGTTTCATTTAAGGGTTGGTACTAACTAAAATTGATGTGGATTCATTGGTAGCGATCCTATGTCTGTATGTCATTCCACGAACTTATTGAGCGATGTCCTAAGTTGAGCGATTAAAATCAATACAAAATGATGGTGTTTGTATATTGCCTTCAAGACAAAAGACACGCTTTCATTACAACCCTTGGTCACTTTGACGTTAAACACAATGACGTTAAACAAGCTGTGGCAGTTGCAATGGGAAACGTTATCATATTCATTTTATTCAGCAGATATTATTTTAGATTGTTGTTATTTATTAGGGTAATGATGCAAGTCGGGCGTCGAAGATGTTTTTAATTTGTTTTTTCAAAAGAAGCTTTATTGTAAAATTTGTAAAATTATCGTAGAATTGTTCGTGCCCACGGTAACAGGGTGTAATTGGTTGGCGTTGGTACACCAACCAGACATTTTCACTTTACAAATTCCAGGTCGAAATTCGCTTAGTCATTCGCAAGTGAGGACTACCTCAAACGATGTAATCCGCCGAAAGGTCGAAAGGCCGGAAAGACGGAAAGCCGGAAGGACGGAAAGCTAGCAGTTACCGAACATTAGGAAATTTAATAAAAAATTTTCAAACTTTATATCAATATTTACTTTCGTCATAAAATGTGAAAAATTAATCCTTGTTGGTATGTGAAGACTTACTTTTCAGGAAGCAGAGTCTAAAAATTACATCCATCTGGCCAATAAATTTAGATGTAAAATTAATTGTTTATGTTAAATGTTATCAATTAGTTCGATTCGTTTTTTTATAGTCGAAAATGTATTTAATTCAAAACAAAATGAATGAACAAATTAATCAATGCATTGTCCATCGCTGACCATTGGTTTCTTCCACGTCTCAGGCATATTTTCGATTTTCATCTTGGAAAAATATCTCGTCTTTTGAGGGTACCCCTTATTTGGATGTCATCATAACAACGGGGGGACTATTCGAGCAAACAATATGTCACCTCTTGAAATGCGTATTAATCGGACCGAGTAATATCTGCTAATAACAGCGAGAAGCAATTTCTCTTTAGCGAGTTTTGCTATATGCGGGCGAATTTCATCACATTGAAAACTGACGATATCGTAACTGGCGGTATATCGTGCTCGTTCTTTATCGCAATTGCATCACTATAATCGATTTAAGCGTGTTCGTCCGTCCGTCTGTGTATTATTTTTTGTAAAGATGCTCTTGGTGACAAAAATGAAACTATCGCTTCAAATATGACGAAAACATTGCAAATTCTTGCACGCAAGTTGCTATTGAAAATGGTCAAGGTCAGTCGAATGATACGATTGCAATACTCGGACAACTCAAAACTCCTATCTTTCAAAAGGAATAAAGAATTTGTTTTGTACTGATTACAGCAGGTAAACCTACCAAAATTTGAATGTACCTTCTACGGGCAATCCGGTGGAGCTTCCAAAAAATTGGGAAAAATCGGCCACGCCTATTCAATTTTATAGAATTCTTTATAACGCACAGAAGCAATCTTCAAAAATTCCATAAAGCAAATAAATACTTGACCAGTTTCAAATTCGAAATGCATCTAAGCATGTTCGTCTGTGTGTCTGTCCATGTGTCCGTCCACCCACCTGTGCACTGTCTTTGATAAACGTTCTCACGTTCGCAAGAATGAAGACATCGCCTACAAATTTGCAAAATTAAATGAAAATGACCTTGGACCGGTGGAAGAAGACACTTATAGCTCCTATGCGGTTATGCGACCAAAACTGAGAACACCTTTGCTTTCCGTGTTTTTTGCTCGTTACTCATAAACTGTAATACAACCGAAACACGATATAAATTTCCACTTGTGTTCTAAAAAGTAAAAAAAACGGCCGCCACGCCCACCCAATATTATAGAATATCAAAATGTAGGTCTTTGTTCTTTTTTTTTTAAATTTTTTTTAGGATAGCAACGACGGATATAAGAGATTCGGTCGCGGCCGCATCTAATTTTTTTCTTGTTTTCTTATACGATAACTTTCTCAAATTTTAGATGTTTAAAAGGAAGCGGTATTAAAAATGTTCCGCTTTAGCCTATTTCCACTAGGTACCGTCCTCGAATCACAATTGTTAGGCTATCAAATTTAATAAAGCAAACATAACATGGACAGACAAACAAAGCGGTTTTCATTAGCTTCGAAAATAGTTCTGCAGGCGTACTGTATGCGTATTACACATACGAGTAAAACTAACCCAAATTTGTAGAAATGGAAATATAATTAAAAAGCTATATGTTTACATTCCTTACCGATCGACAGAATTATATTGATTTTCCTGTGTTGTTCCCTTTGTAATAAGTAAAAAGTTAATATAGATTTATGATCAACGTAGTGCTTTGATTCTATTTAATCCTATCTATCCTTTAAAGCGTCTTCTTCGGTTTTAAAGCTACGAGAGGAAACGAAAAGTTTGTTCGTATATTCTAAATTCAGCGACTAACTTGAGAAAAGTGTACGAATATTGGAAAACTAAAAATTTCAAATGAAAATCCAAATGTATGACAAAATATTATCGACTAAAAGTTTTTTTTATCAATCGCTCCTTATATTGATTATTTTTACAGTTAAAAAATGAAAAAAAAAAAACAAAATTATTTTAGCATCTTTCGCTTTCTCATGCATGTAAATTTTTGTTTTTTTCTAAAATTTGTATAAATTTTTTTTTTTTGCTACTTTCCTTCACTAAGTTACCAAAGAGAGAATAAATAATGACCATGAAATAAATGGAACATGTTTAGTTATACATAAAAATAACACAATAAATGCATATATATACATATATATATATATATATATACATGCAAATTTTTTCATACAATTATTTATTTAAACTCTGTTTCTTTTTTTTTTTGTTCTTTAGTTTTTAGTTGTCTTAAAGGCATTTGTAATAGATCGATATTTTATAGGATAATAATTGTGTGTTAAGCATATTAACACACATGCATAGACATGAATACATGCATATATATATATATATGAGCGAAAATCTATGCAAACGAATTCAAATAACAAATGCATAAAAGTAATGCCCATTATGGGAGACAGTAGTGCATACTTAAACAGGCACTGTTCGGTGTTTCTGCGAGTATATGAACAAAATTTGTATTTATGGCGCCATAAAAACATGACAGACTGCATTGTAAATCAATTTAACAACAACATTAGAAAGACTGTTTTATTCGTTTTAGTTCGATATTTTTTTTTTCTTTTCTTTTTTTTTTTTTTTTTTTTTTTTGGCTATTCATACAAATATTTGCGTTGAAATGCACAAATATCTCGATAATAGTTGCAAAAAAGATTTTTAATTCATCTAAGCGAGCAAGCAAGCAAGCAAGCAAACAAACAAACAAACAAACAAACAAGCAAACAAACATTCATAAATGTTGCATTGAATTTCTACAAGATGTTAAAGTGTAGGTTGCCTGTTGTATGCCTGCGTTTATATAGATTTGTAAAATATGTCGCAAAACTGTCGTTGACATTGTTAACATACCTACATATACACATATGTACATTGAGTTATACGTATTTCTATAATTCATTTCTTGGCAATAAAACTTAAATAACTTTCAACAAACGGTAAAAGGAATTTCAAAAAAAAAAAAAAAAAAAAAAAAAACCGAATTCAATGTTATCAAGGTTCCATTCACAGGCATTGCTCCACTTCCCCATCTTAAATCGAGACATGAAAACTATAAGATTAGTTAATAGTATGAGCGTGTCAGCTGCCTAATCGAAACTTTTTCTCCGTTGAAAATCGAAGATGTCGAACTTTTCCAGGTCGTAAGCCAAAATTCTTTTTTTTCTTACTTTGGGCGTATATTGCGTCATTTTTCTTACAGAAATTTCAAATAGCTTTGATACATATTTGCTGCAACTATTAACCTGAGTACAAACAAACCTAAGTTACAACATTTACGTACAGCAAATAACAGAGAGAGGGTGAATTTCTTCGTCAAATGGACGGACGGACAGGCAGGGGGGGGCGAATAAACGAACGAACAGGCGAACGAATAGGGAACGGGTAGGCGAGCGAGCAATGGTCACACGGACAGATAGACAAACAAAAAGGTAAATAGATGACCAGGCAAAAAGGACAATGAAACGAAGAGAGAGGCGTACGAGCAGGCAAAAAGATAAGCAGATGGGCAGATGAACAGACAAAAAAGCAATCAAACGCACAGCAAGCGAGACAAAGAAATCGACAGACGAAAAATGCTACACCATCTCAAAATCGATCGAGACTGTATATATTCTGGGTAGTCTTTTTTGCGTATTTCTGGTTTTAAAAATCCAAGAACTCATTCAGTACTTATTAGAAATGCATGTAAATATTAATGAATAAAGAAATTTGTCTGGCCCTACATTGAATTCGAAGCACTCACCAATCGTTCAGTTTTTTCTTAATAATAGCTTTAATTAGATCTGTTTTTGCTTTGCCCTATTTCTAGATGAATCATGAACTCACGCCAACTTAACTTACGTAAGCAAATAAGCTTAGATTTGTTTGTGTTTCTTTTTTCAAACCTCAAGTCTCAGGTATAGCTTTAAGTATTGAAACGAACAAAGGAACGGACCGATAGACAAATTTGCGAAATGTATAAAAAAATCGACTAAAAAAATGGACAAAGTTTTATTTAAGTTTGATCCCCAAGACCAGATATGATAGGAAAGTAACGAAGAACAAGATATATGAGAAATTTGCTTTTTACTTCCCTAAGTCAATTTTAACGACAAAACGACAGACGCGCGCATGCTTGTACGGATAAGCACGACCAAGCGTGAAAAGTTATCAATCAAATTAAATAAATAATGCACGAGCTTTTTAGATGTTTTTTTGTTGAATTTGGACGAATCTGCAACGGAATCAAATACATGTCTAAACAGGGGAACAGACGACGAAGTAAGGAACGAAAGCGATTAACAGTAAATGCATGAATTTTTCCTCATGTAAACGAGAAAATGAAATGGGAGTGAACGAGCGGGACGACCCGGAATTAAGTTTTGCTTTTGCTTTCAAGCTTAAATAATCAGTGGAAGCAACAAGCAAGCATAATAACTTTGTAATGTTACCTGAACGAGTTTTATTTTATAGATCGAATTTCTGATTTTAAGCCCAATTAAATGGAATTAACGAATGAATAGATGGATAAATAAAGAAAAAATTATCTAAAAATACAATTGTTTGACTTCAAGCTTCGCCCTTCTCTCGCTCTCATTCCCCCCTCTCTCTATTTTTCTCTCTCTCTCTCTCTCTCTCTCTACTTCTCTATCTCTATTTCTCTGTCTCTATTTCGCTATTTCTCTCTCTCTCTCTCTCTCTCTATTTCTCTCTCTCTCTCTATTTATCTCTCTCTATTTATCTCTCTCTATTTCTCTCTCTCTATTTCTCTCTATTTCTCTCTCTCTCTATTTCTCTCTCTCTCTCTCTCTCTCTCTCTCTCTCTCTCTCTCCCTCTCTCTCTCTCTCTCTCTTTCCCTCTCTCTCCCTCTCTCTCTCTCTCTCTTGCATATCCGATATGATAGCAATCTTTTAAGTATATTAACTTTGCGGTTACTTAACAAATGACTTACTTAATATACCTTCATATGCGAGTATACATAAAAAAAAAAAACAAAAACAAAAAAGAATAAGGAAAAAAAACTTCTTTAAACTTTATGATAGTTCACGTTTGCCAAGTTTGGCACAAAAACTAACTTTAGAAAATTATTGCTTGAAATTGTTTGTGCAAAATTAACAAACACAGATAAACAAAGATACATATAAAGAAAGAAATTTGCTCAATTTTTCAATCCACAATTTCATTTGAAATTCAATTATTAAATTATGATTTTTCACATATATGGTATTAGGTGAATGATGATAATGACGAAATTATGCATAAATTTTTTCGTTTATTCTCGTATTCGTATTCGACAATTGATTGATTCGAAGACCGATTAAAGCAAATGCTTAATAAACAATTTTTCACAACTTTTCAAATTTTTGGAAATATTTCAAAAAGATACCCGGGCAAGACTTAAATAGACTAAAGTCCGGACATGTCGACAAACATGTTCTTGACATGCTTTTATTGACTGACCTAAAACAAATCCAAAAAGAAAACGGGCGAAAAGAGAACAGAAAAGACACAAAAAAAGTAAAGCAATTTTTGCATTCTCATGAGTCATTAAATAAGAGTACAGTCCCACAATACACAGAAATAGGAATATTTTATAGACGATGTCCCCTAGAAAAGTTGCAAGCTATGCATGTATGCGTGAAAAAAGAAATCATTTACTCGCTTAAAGGTGACTTTGAAAGAGTGCATGACGAGTTATCACCGGTTGAGAAGAAATTTGCCACGACTGCAAAATGATCTGTTAATTGCAGGCATGTTGTCAGACCGATCAAGACTACTTTTGCAAGTTATACTAAAATTTTGTCCTATTATTGGACGGATCTTGCATTTCACTTTCAGGCTTGGATATGGTCTAGCCATCAACTAAGAATCTATAGATCAATCAGGGTATTGACATTATTGCTATATCGCAATATCATATATAAGTGCTTTTTGTTGCCCACTTCTGTTTAGCACAGCTTAACTTATTTAACTGATAGAAATATTTGGCATAAAATGAAGCGTGTGTGCGTATTTTCGATATTTTGTGTCGTTGGTAAAATTTAAAAACAATTAATAGCATTAAGTTTCCTTTGATTTGATCCACATAGCCGCCGGAACTAAGGATGGACAAGTTGTATTTTAAACCCTATTAACGCATCTTCTTACACGGTCTTTATGCTTCAAAATCATTCCAACACAACTTCAACTCATATCGTTCAGCAATCACTCCATTCTCTTGATGCAATTTCGCGTAACCTCTGGCCGCACCCGAAGTTCGAAATACAGCTTCGAGGAGAAGTCGTTTTGACTTATCTGGGGTGAGATAGGGGCACTTCAAATTTAGCTCCTTAAATAAAACGAATCAAGCATCTATCATCAACTATCGAAAGCCTTGACGGGACACAGACCGCAATTGAGGTCTGCTGTCGTCCCTCATGCTTTAAATGGAAAAATCTCACCACGTTTTTCTTTTTTAGATTGCCGCATAACGGAGTGGGTAAGAGTTGCGATTGCGAATTCTCAATGCGATAGATCATGCCAGGCCGTAGCCGTAGTAAGATATAATATCAACCGATCGGCCTCGCCTCCTACTAGCCTATGGCCACTTCCTAATTTTCTTTTCAAAAAAGAAAAAAAAAATGGTAATGCATTAGGTAAACTTGATTAGCATTACAATACTGCTGCGATATAGCAATAAGGGCCTGTCCGTACTTCTGTCTGAACTGTCGTGACCACGAAAACCGAAGTAGAAAATTTAAAGCCCACACATATGCATAATTAGTTGGTAAAATTTAAATTTCGTAATGTCCTCTCACGCAAAGCGACGCCCGCAATGGGGCAAACGCTCTAACTTACATAACCACATACATGCATACATGCATTAAGAGATTTTTATCTAAAACTCAACACAAACATGTACAAGCATCCACAGTAAAAAATTTGCAGTTTGTAAGAAATATTGGTCTGCGACCTCGCACAAGGATGTTCCCTAACCCTTACGAAAGCTCAATGTGACAATAGTGTCACTCTACTAATTAATACGGCAACCTTTACTTGCAATGAACTGACTTCAAGTAGCTGGCATCAAAACTTTTTCTAATACACTTAATATATTCTGCGCGGATTCAAACTGATTTTCTTTTAATATTTTTTTTTTTTTTTTTATTAGTTAATTATTTTGATTTTATTTTATTACATTTGCATACATTTTATTAGTTAAGTTATTTCCAATTTTTCAGACAAATAGGTTTTTTTTAGGTGACTTCCCTTTTGGTTGCTTTTGTGAGAAAGGCGCGAAACCCTTACGTAAGAGATGTTATTGTGAATAAATTTTTTTTTTTATTACAAATATTAAGCAAATGGTTCGTCGTTAAATGCATTCTATAAGTAATGTTTATAATAACCGCTTGCTTTGATTTAAATAAACAATAAAACGATCATAAAATTTGAAATCAGCTTAAAAGCAAAAGAGACTTGGTAATCGGCTTAAGCTAAATTTTTTCATGCCCATCACGTATGTTGAAACGAGATGCGTCTTTAATAAATTATGATTTCATCGTTCTCAAGGCTTACGCACGAGGAACACATACGTATTTATTTGTATAACGTTTAAGTGCAAGATAAAGCAATGTTTGTGTATATACAACGAAACACTTAACATATAATATAAATAAAAAAAATAAAATTTATTCATTTTTTGTTTTAATTTAAAAAAAAAAAAAAAAAAGGGAGTTTGGAAGAAAAAATTTCCCTAATTGCGAATAGATCGAAAACCAAATGTGTGCGCAAGTTTCAGAAGTCTCACTACACCTTTGCACGATTGGAAATTTGAACAAAGGGCAACGGATGGACTGACGGACATTGGAAAATCGACTTAATTCGTACGTATTAAGGTCAAACTACATGTGGTTAGCACAATGGACTCATTACGAGGAATATGAACTTCCCTGACTTTGGATGTGTTAGTAAAAAACTATGGAGCCTATATTACTTGCAAGTCTTGAATTATTAATGGAAATATATTGCAATTTTCGTTTTTCTGATCTTCTTTCAGATTGTTACCTCTCTCACATATTTTCTGCCAAAAATGCCGAAAATACATGATTGAAGCATTCTTTGATTTGCAACAGAGATAACCATTAGGTACATGTCATTAGGACCATCGCTTGGCCCCCACAATTGGGGTAACCACAGAGGCCGCGACTACTCCCCGAAAGATCGCATCGTGCAGTTAATTGCTCGGTCGCTATTACCCCAACTTTGAGTCACTTTCTTAAATAAACATATTATGTCCATATGTCCAAGAACTTGCAAGACCGCAAGATTCGATCCGAACTTTTTCATTTCTATTACCTTAACTGAAATTATTTTAATGTGTTTAGCGCTAACGAATTCAAATCGTTATTTAATATATTGATTACATCGCACCAGTGCTACCCAATACGGACTGAATGAAATATTTAGTCATATTATTACTATTTATATAATATATTTTTACTTTGTGTTTGTTTATTTCTATGTATGCTAATAAAAATTAACCGATCTTGAGTGCTTATCGGGCATGAAAATTCTGTATTAATGACGCGCTCACTGACATTCTCATACATATCGAAATTTGTTATTCCATATGGAATTTGAGCAAAGTTGTAATAGAAAAATTGAGTTAATCTCGTTTCATATCTCATATCAATTAAAACATTGTTGCACTAGTTGAGATCTGTGGGTGTTACGAGCAGCATGAGAAAGAAGGCTGATGTACCCTTGTGCTGTAACGATGACTATATAATGAGGGGGTACGCTAAGAAGCGACGAATTTTCTGCGGTTAGAAAATCTTGTCTTGATTTATGCAATTGATTGCAATGGGTCCGTGTCGTAACTATTAACAGTGAAATGAATTGAAATTAAATGCCAGAGCCAAAGTTAAAGAATTCATGGTTAGCAGGCAAAGTGAATCTGTATTGTAAGTTAAAAGTTACCGTTATATAAATATACAAAAGCCCACCAAGTATGCTAACGGATGAACAAAACCAACGAATACACCACCTTTCACTCATGACTTGCGGCGGGCGAACGGATTCATCCGACCCTCTTATTCACTTCGCATCTTCGCCTCTTACTTTACTCTCTGTTCCTCTTCCTCGCTTTGTGTATGTATGTATGTATATATGTATGTATGTATGTATGTATGTATGTGTGTGTGTGTGTTTTTCTAAATTAATAAAAAAAAAAAAACAATTTAAACTTATTTGCTTAAAAGTAAATGTAGTTCAATCTTATTTCTTTTTTTCTTTTTTTCTTTGCGAGTTTTGTGGATGTGTTTTGCTTTCTCGAATATAACGGTATTTATTGTGGTTTTATAAGATTAGCTTCAGTTTTTTTTTTTTTTTTTTTTTTTTTTTTTTTTTTTTTTTTTGCTAAATTTAATGATATTTTCATACTTTGAGATGTTAGCGCATATTTCAGTGGGTCGTCGTGAGTGAGTTAAGTTAGTTGGTTGGTTGCATTTAAACCGGTTTAAAAGTTCAAATGCAAAGAGGAAGAGGATTGAATATTAAACATAAGTATAAGTGTGTATGTCGTTAAAGTGCTGATAATAATGACGGCGATGATGACGATGACGACAATATTGGCTTAACTAGGAAAAAAAAAAAGCAAAAAGCAAAAAGCAAAAAACAAAAACCAAAATAGCATAAGACTTACAAGAAAAAAAGGAAAAAAAAAAAATAATAATAAAACACATATATATATATATATATATATATATATATATGTATATATATGAAGGAGAAAAAAACACAATAAGCTCCAAGTGAAGTAATGCTTATTCAGCCATGGTTTACAAGATATCTATACAAATACAATGTAAAGGAAATACACAAACAAACAAAAACGACCAAAAATGGAGAAAAAACATAATAAAATGCATAACATACTGTGTTTTGCTGGAGGAATAAAAAAACAAACCACAATAACTTGTAGCGACGTACAGACAGGGAATCTTACAACAACTACAGCTACTACTATTACTACATAGTGTTCAACAACAATCATGTACTTGTATGTGACTCAAGTAAAAGGTTTAAAGGAGTTTAAACACTGCTCCAAGCTAACTGCACATGTTGTTGCTGCTGGTTATTGTTAGCATTTTTTGTTCGTTTTTTGTTCGTTTTTTTTTTTCTTTCTTTTTTTCCTGCTTTTATTGCATGCCAAACTCATAAAAACTTCTGCCTGCAATGACATCACACAGCAGCATTTAAAAATAAACCTCAATGCGAATAGAAAACGACCTTAAATTGCTTTATAAAATAAGTTCCAATTTAAGCCATTTAATCAGTTATTTTTATTTGAAATCTTACTGCATTTGCAATAACGTTTCTTCCGTCAGCTACATCAGGGACATCCAGTGCGCTTCAAAGTTATCACAAAATTGGTCGATAAGCATTGCGTTAAAATCTTGTAGACATAAACGCACTTGACTTGGATGCAAGGCTTGACCGAATGGGATAATTTTACTTATTACCAAAGTAATTACGGTAAAAATATAGCGTCCATCGTTGACACTGATTTCACATGATATCCCTCATATTCCCCAATGCTTGCGATTCAAGCATCATAACCTAAGATTTCATCTTGAAAGATATCTTTCGTTCATTTCATTTCATCAAATATCCCGTATACGCTGATCGGGAGGGATAGACTTTCAGTATACGTTGTAGCATTCCCTACAAGTTTCGTTTGCCGCACGCCATGCGAAATTGAAGTATGGTCTACCACACCGGAAATTGAACCCAGATATACTGCGTACTAATCGGCCACGCTTTTTATGACTAGACTAGACTACGTGGCCACAATATTGCTGGGAATTATTCGTATTCATCTTGCTACCAATACTATACAGCGGAAGGGACACCTTGTTACACAAATACTCTTATTAGATATCCAGTCGGTTACTCAACTGGTACTCATAGTATAACCGTAAATAAGTTTCAATAATTTGCTGTAGCGTATACCGATGGTACAAAAATATATCTTGAGTCCAGGACAACGCATATTGCGGCATAATTTCAAGGAAAGGCCGGGAGTCTAAAGCATGCTCACTTAGTGAGATAAAAAATCCTTTAAATTCTTGATGGAATAGCGAGAAAAAAACAAAAAATGTTTTTCATGTGATTAAGATTTAAACCTATTGCTCTATTATTTCACATTTAACGACTTAATTAAAGCAGAAATTTTTCCCGCTATTTACACATAAATAGCGTAACAAATATTTTAAAGGACTTCTTCTTTCAATGTTAACTCTTGATGTCTTCCTCTTGAGAGAAATGATATCAATCGCAACGGACTGGGTTAAGTTAAGTAAACAAGTAGAATACAATTTTTTATTCGTTGTTAGTTTCGATTCCGTTTTTAACTTGGAATACAAAAACAAAAATATTTTTGACATATTTGACGTATCTTATTTCCGGTAGAGACAACAAGGCACTCACAAAAGCAAATGTAAATATTTTGATATTAATTGCATAATGGAACACACACACACGTTACAACTAGTTTCAAAAATTGCGTTCTAGAGATTGATGGCTCAATACTTTTTTTTTTTTTTTTTTTTTTTTTTTGCCAGTTTATAAAGGCCAAGGAATTGCATAATGGGACACATACTAGAACTGGAACACATTCTAGAGATTGATGGCTCAATACTTTTTTTTTTTTTTTTTTTTTTTTTTTTTTGCCAGTTAAATAAAGTTTATGAAGACCAAGGAAAAGATCTAAATGCAAAAGACCACTAAATAACTATTCAAGAGTTTGTAAAGAGATTAAGTGAAATATTCGCAATAATTGAAGATTCGTTTAATATGTCGGAGCTTTTCTTCTTATTCTACAATAAAAAATAATAGCAAACTATGGGGAGCTACTAACCAAATAGTATTATCGAGCATGGGTCAAATATGATGATCTGTTGCAATGCGTCAACTCGGGGCAACTGGCCGATTCAATCAAAGTGTTTCCATTCATTCTTGAAGGTGACATTTCAGTTTAGTGGACTTAAATAAGTTGCTGTGAATCCGTTCGCCTTAAAAAGAACATAAAAAATGCCTTGAGAGGAAGATTAAGATACCACAACACACAAGAGCCATATTTAGCTCTTATTGAGCTGAGATTTGAGATAACTAATGTCGAAGTCATTGTCAAATTGATCTAAAAATGATCTCCTTAGAGCCACGCGATCGCACATAATTGCACGAATTGATTTCGGTTTAGTGTTGACACAGCTGTCCTGCTGCAATATGCTTAAGAGATAGACACCATAGAAGTTGGGTTTTTGGTTGTCCATGGCGAGCTATATTTGTTTAGCATGAAAACCTGTAGTGTATTTTATTATGACTTGTGATTGGCAATCATTGGCATCTGACAGTTAAGCGAATTGCACGATTCTTGTAACGTGTCTATGCCGCGTACAAGCCTCACGTTTAGAAGGAGAGCTGAAAAACACTCGATCACCTAATCTCAGATATCCGACATTATAGTACAAACGTTACAGTATGGATCGCTTCAATCTCCATTTTCTTATTTGCTCGATCCGACGCTACAAGTCAAACTTGTTTAATGTACAGAAATTTTGGAGACGCTCTAAAATGTACATTTCCCTTTTAACAACGTAGTTGTGGGAAGCGATGCAGTTCATGCGTCGCATGCTGAACTCACAGAAATCCATATAGAAAGTTGAGAAACTCGGTTAATAGATCAAGAATTTCCAAAGTTAGTAAAAAAGACGAAAAATGTTGGTTAGATTACAATTTCACGAACCTCTCAAGTCTACTTCAAAATCAGACAACTCAGCCTAAAGGTGTGTTTTGCCCAACAAACCCTATATATAAGTAGGCCGAAGTTCTTGGTTTTGAAAAATCGCTTATCAGATGCCGGCATATGACATTTTAGATTACTTTCTCAGGGCAAACAAGATCGCATATAAATGACTGCGAATATCATAATATAAGTATTGATACATGGCCGAATAACGACGAGCCGAGTCACGATTGTGAAGTCGATGTTGAAGTCGAGCTGATATCTCGGTGCGGTTTGGCATTATTTGCTCATAGCGGTAATGAGTGAAACTACTTACACCTATTGGGTACACATTCGCTCGAATGCACTCAATCCCTATTTTTTTCTCTCTTCCCACTTCTTTCTAACCACTCTTCTGATGCATGCTCTATACTATGCGTATAGAGGACATCCATGGAAAAAAAAAAAAAAAAAAAAATAAATATATAGCGTATTTATTGGAATCGAATATTGTGTGTTTATTATTTAATGCATTATAATAAACATAATTCATTGAAGACATTTCTCTTTTTCAACTTCAGCAGCAGCAGCAGCAGCAGCACCAGCTATTGAAAGATGCAATTCAAACCGTATATAATTTTGAAACTAGAGCGAGCAACCATTAAATGATATGAACGCAAAAAATAAATCCAATATAGAGTTAAAGTCATCTGCAAACAATAACAGTGCAAATGTAGTGAAATACACTTAAGAACATTAGTTAAAGAATTAAATCTTGAGACACAAAACAAAATGAATTTGTGTTGTGTTGGCAATAAAAATGTAGAAGTGTTCAGCAAAGTGTGCAGTCAGCGAATGCCTTTTTACCTTTCACTTTAAATATTTTATTTTTTGTATCTATTGCTCTAACATTAACACTCTCCTATATATTATTAGTACAGTAAAAGAGTGCTGCAAGTTTATATGGGCTCATAAATCAGTAATTTTCGCTTAATGGAGCTGTCAATCAGCACACTTGGCAATGCAACAACACGCTTTCGAAAGGTCAAAATCAAACAAAATTTTCTCTCCTTTTCTATATATATATATATATATATATATATGTGATTACAATTACTTGTAATTGAATTGTCAACGTTTGCAAAAAAAAAATAAATAAAAAAAAATAAAAATAAAAATAAAAAAAATCATTTTGTCTTTCTCTGTAATTTTATAATTTCATGGCAAATATTCATGAGCATCAGTTCATGCATGTTCTTGTGTATAAGCGACTGATGTTTCGCGAATAAGTCAAATAAAATAATCAGCTTTCGAGTTAATGTTTATTGAAGAGTTTAAAGATTCATTAAACTTTAAACTGGGTGTGCATGACTCAGCTTATTTTTCCCATTTTTTTTTTTTACCTTTTTTTTTTTTTATTTATTATTTATTATAAATATTTAAGTAATTTTTCCATTGTCATTGTATTATATTTTAAGGTAAAACAAACAATCGCTTCTGAGTCGAAATGGCTAAAGATAATTGACGTAGACCGTAGACGTTACTACGAGGGTCAATTACGAAAAAAATAGAAAGTTTCATAACAAATCTTACTTATCACCTTATATATTATATTAAACACTCCAATAGGTATTGAATATCTGTTTCATAAAATCGTAGGTAGCTATCATTTGCTGTCGTTCTGGACATTGCGAAAAAAAAAATAAGAAAGAAAATTGTATTCAGTCGTGACCGAATCTTTTGTACTCGTCACCGTTATCCAAAACAAAGACAAAAAAAAACTAAAGGAACTAAATTTTCATGCTCTATAAGATGAAATGGACGCGGCTGTTTTTATCGCGTAGAGGTGTGCGTGTTGCACCCGTGTCCTAGAAAAACTTTAAGTCACCTCCCAATTCTTTTGCATGTCTTTATTTTTGCCAACGGGAGAATGTTTACCACAAATACCACTCAGTTGCGCAGCTGGACAGATGGACAAACGGACAGGCGAACATGCTTAGTTCTATTCCAAATGTGAAACCGGCCAAGACGTATATACTTTATGGGTTTTTGCGCGTTCTAGAAGCATTGAAAAAAAAAATTTAATTGTGGCATACTATAATGTTGGGTGGGCGTGTTCAATTTGTTGTACGCATATCTGCTATAGTTTATGAGTAATGAGCAAAAATCCAATTTTTTATTTCTGTTGAAAAACAGAGGTGACTTCAATGTACGTAGTACTGTAGGCGTATTCCTTGACCGATTTAGCCCATTTTCAATATCAACCTTCGTGCGAGAACTTGCAATATTTTTGTCACATTTGTAGTCGATAGCTTGATTTTTGCGGTCATGCGGAGAATGTTTACAACAGACCTTACACAGGACACATGGACGTACAGTCAAACGGACAGACTGACATGCTTAAATCGCTTCAAAAATTGATGCTGATCAAGAGTATATATACTTTCGATGAGTATATATACTTTCAAGAGTATATATACTTCAGTCGGGGCGTTGCAAACCTTTTCACAAAGTGAAAATGATCCAAACTTTTCAAAGAACACGGCTATGCAACGAAAACAGTGAATACTTTCGCTTTCCCTCTCTCCTGCTCGTTGGTCACTAACGACAACAGATACACGACATAAGTTTCCACAAAATTATTCAACATAAATAGGATAACGGTAACGGTGGGGGTATAAGAAATCCGGTCAAATCGAATTCTTGCCGGTTATAATAATAAATAAAATGGTGTACTAAAGACATTCATGGTGAGGTGTGTGCGAGATTCGTCTTCAGCCGAACATAACATTCCGATTGTTTCACGTTATTTGTGTAAATGTGTTTATAGACATAGTTTTTCTTGTGGAAGTCACTTTAGTGTAAATCGTCATCTGTCAATATAATGAAAAACCATTCTTCCAATCGGACATAGGGACAACCTTACAACTGCTGAAAATGTTTAACTAGTCATATATTTTGCATTCACTTCTACTTTTGTTACTTTTCACATACTGTACTGTCGTACTCTTTGTCAATCTTGTCTTCTTGTCTTGTCTTCTTGTCTTGTCTTCTGTTCTTAGCATTTCACCGTCTCCCTAGCACTCTTAGCACGTTGATTACTTCGAAGGCCAAACGTAAAATAAAGTTGAGGATTTTTTAACATTTCTAGTGTGTAGTGGTGTAGAGTTTATTGCAGTTCCATGTTCTGGTCGTAAAAATTCCTTCATTCCTTCCTAGTATTGATATTCTTCCATAATCTGGGAGTATGCAGCAACAAAATCGCCGCATATCTCTGCAGATAATGTTCGTCTAATAATGTTCGTGCTATAATTGTTCAGTTGTTGATTTTGCCAGCTAGTAATTGTACAGCAGTGTGCACCCCGGTGACACATATGCGCCACACCAAATCAATTTAATGTGTTACGATATTTGCTTTCAAGAACCAAATCTGTTGAATTTTTCCTCTCAGCTGTATGCGGTATTAGTAAATGCACTCTTGCATGCCTACTCATTATTGAGGGTTAGGCTTGCACATGTTGTCTCGATTTTCCGCAGGTAACATAAAATATTTTTTGTTTTGGGAATTCGCTATAGTTGCTCTTCTCGGTTGACACAAATCTTGCATTTCATGCCTTCCTACCAAAATGAAAAGTTTGCAGAATTTGCACACACTTGCATACACGCAAATCGTCTATTTATGGGTTAGAAATTAAAATTGTGTGATGGCGATGAGCTGTTGGATGATTCGATGACTTTAAAATTTTTAAAAAGTTTAAGGGTGTGAAGTTATATTTAAATATAACTAGCAAAGACACAAACCAAAATTTTTTTACAGAGCTCTGTTAAGCTCTTAACAGAATTGCGTATAAAACGAAGTCTCGGAGGAATTTAAGTCAAAATTCAGTTAAAATACAACTTTTGGAAAATTTTTTTACAAAATATAATAAACAAAACATGTATTTATGTAAATTAAGTAATATTTGTAAAGCCAGTATTTTTAGACTATGTCATAAATGAAGTTGATTTAGCGAAAGTTTGCTTAGCTACTCTGGGCAAACCATGTCCGGTGAAAAAATGAAACTAGCACAGCATGAATCCTCTATTAATAGCCTTTCCAACGATATGTAGGTTATATTCAGTTTTGCTCGGAGAATTTTTTTATGGGACTTACTTTTGGTTTGTGTCTTTGCTAATTATATTTAAATATAACTTCACAGCCTTAAAAAGTTTTGCTTTTTACCCTACACCACTCGTGGTACAAGAGTATATTAAGTTTGCGTGGATTTATGCAGCACCCGGAAACACTTGAGATAGATAGAGAGAGAGAGAGAGAGATAGATAGACTGATGCCCACTTTTAACTTTCATTTCATAACCAGACGGAAAGAAGAAGTAGCACAGAGTTTTGTTCGAGTCAAAATTATTTATATACTTTTGTTGTTGTTCTAAAATGTAATAGACGCTTGCATGTATTTCGATCACTGACATTTATTGGCGAGAAGTGATAAGACAATGCGAACTGTCAATGTACGTAACGGTTAAATTGGATGATTTTATTTGTTGTTTTATTTTTTCATTGGTCTGTATTTCCAGCAGCATGTAGAAGCCCTTCCATGTTCAGATATTTCTCCTCATTTTCTTTTTTCGGCGATTATATGCACGAAATTTCCGTTTTTTTTTTTTTATGCAGGTACGAGAAGGCGAAGGGAATGGCCGCAAAATATATAATTCAATAGCCGAATTCATAATCAATGCCAGTAACATCAGCTTAAGGCAGTGGCTTCCAACCTTTTTGTACCGGCGCCCACCTTTTAAAAAGAAAAATTAATGCGCCCCCCTTTAAAAAACAAATCGTTGCGTCCCGTTAATTTATCTAAAAATCAAATTTCAAGTTAAATGTAAAGTTTTTCGAATTCACTTCACTCACTTCAATTATATTATATATGCTTATTTTCGCACCGATTAAGTCACTTATAGACAAATTCACACATCAGACATCAAATGGCAACTGAGAGAAAACCGAAACAATCCGATGCTTCTGTTTACTGAAGTTTGGCGCGAGTAAGCACGAGAATAACCGGGATGTTGCAAGTGTTTATCTTTTGATTCCACACCCCACCGGTACTCGGCTTCAAACGCGCCCCCCCCCAGGTTGGAAACCACTGTCTTAAGGTATTGAAAGCTTTCAAATCACTACTCAACTCTTATCTTAACGAAACCTAACTGACACTAAATTACTTTGGAAACGCTTTTGAATGAACCCAATCACTCACCTCAGATATTTGTGAGTGTATCAAGAAAACTACAAATTAAAAAGTAAAATATAAGGATGCAACTTTCCGAAATGTATTCCTTTGACCCGGGGCAGGCACTCTTTACCTAAACGCTTGCGGAGAAAGCAAAGATTTCAAAGAAACCATTTTTGTTTTCTGCTATTCCAGCGAATTCAAGACATCGATCCATTAGAGCAATAAAGAAAAAAAAAATCTATTCGAAGACTTCACAATAATTTCCCTGCTTACGATTTAGTCGAGCTTTTAATTATGATAATGAATGAGTGATTGATTAGCTTATCATCAATTTTCAAATTTGATTCGCGCGCCAAGAACAAACAGTTCATCGACATAAAGCAGATATCAAGCGATAGTTATGCAGGCCTTTTACGATCGCTGATGCGTTCACTTAAAATACTAACAAATTGACTTAGAAAAGCTAAACCAGTCTTCTCTTAAGAATTTCAAAGTGAAAAATATTTACTCATAAGTCGAATGACTTGTGAAATTCAAGTAGTCGGTGTGAAATACCTTCAATAGTTCGTATTATACACAAGGTTATGCCATAAAAATTTATTTGCATTCTTTATGTTTTGTCACTAGAAGGCCAATTATTTTTGGATAAAAAAAAAAATCGAAAAGAAATATTTTTTATAAAGTTGATCGATAACAACAATCGAATGCAAACAAAACTGTCGATCAGTTTAACGCTCAATTAAGTCAACCCGGAAAACGTACGCTGAGTGTCAACCACTAATTAATGATTCAATGATTTTTTTTTTGTTTTTTTTTTTGTTTTTGAAATGGAGCCAAATCTGATTTAACAACGTTTGCGATATCAAAAAGCAAGTAAGGAAACTATTTATGATGATACTCTCCATCACTTCCCCGATTATTTTTTCTATTCGTACTTACTTGGGTGGTCAGTGTGAAAAGCAACAAATTGGATAATATGAACGCTTTGATCCGAGGCCCGAATGCCACTCATTTAAAGTAGAATATTGTTTGTAATGCGTATAGACGCGTCGACGACCCGCATTCTTTCACGGCTCTTACAAATATTCAAACTTTTTTAATTTATATCGATTCAAGTTGTTGTTTTTATACCCACTACTGTAAGATGGGGGTTATAGTCATTTTGTTTTTTTTTTTTTTTTTTTTCATAATATTTATGTATGATCTAAAAGAAAGCTTCAGAGACTCTATAAAGTATGTATATATTCTTGATTAGCGGGAAATTCTGACTTGATTTAGTCATGTCTGTCCGTCTGTACGTTTGTGTGTTGTGCGTTGTTGGCACTCGCAATTCCGTTTTTTTGCGTTTTTGTTTGTTACACGGAAATTATTAAAGTCAGAAAGTTGAAATTTTCCACAATTATGTTGAGAAACTCTCTAGAACTCATTAGATGTTATCTTATAAAAATCTTAACCAGTCTAATAGGCGTCTTTAATGATCTATCTCTTCCCTTTTTTAAAGCATATAAGTGATTACAAAAAAAAAAAAAATTAAACAAATTCTGCCCATAATGAGTTGAGAGCTTATTGAGAAAAGTATTGCGAAGTTTTCTCGATCAATTTCAATCAATCAAACAGAATGTATATACGAATTTTTGGAGACTTGCGAATAACGTTGACAAACGCACCTTTCATAAAAGAATGTGTAAAAAAAAAGTGATTTAAATCTTTTGAATAACAAAATTTCATGATTATTGCACTTTCGTATAGGTTTCAATGGCTCTCGTTACAAAAATTGTTAAGAGAACTTCTACCGCAGTCGGCACAGTTCGAGTGCTGTTGCCACCACCTAAGCGGACCGTAACAGTATGATGTAAAAAAAATTAAATAAAAATTCAAAGGATAAACAAGATTCAGTACAAGTTGCTATTGTTGTTGTTTCCCAAACTTTAATCTTTCTTTTAGCTGCAAAGATACTCGATTGCGGATAAGTTATTTACAAAGTTTTTCTTTTCCTTTCCCTGCTCTGATGCAAACAGCTAATGCGCGCTACTTAAATATAAAAAAAAAAAAAAAACAATTTACAAAAAACTCTTCCAAGTGTAGCGCAGGCGTCACATCGTCAAATTTAATTCACTTGGCGATAGAGAGAATGCAGAAATCCCACTGAGAAAAAAAAAAAAAAGAAAAAAAACTTTGTTTCACATTTTCAAAAGTGTCATCAATTAATTAATGTTCAGCAGCTAAAATCAGGTCAAATTCCATTTAACAAAAATTTGATTTCAAAAAAGTGAACAAAAGTATTGAACAATTTTTTATAACTTTAGCATACGTATAACGTACGTTATACACATATATACACACACACACACTCACACACACAATAAGTTAAGTTAAAGTTTACATTATTGACAGGTTCTACCTGTTTTTGCTTTCCATTCAATGTTTTCTTAACCAATTAACACCATCATGTTATGACGTTAATTATGTTGGTTATCTGTTCAAATTTTTCACATACCCACCATATTTGCCATGTAGTCGTGTGTTCAAAGACCACAAAACTAACAAACAAAAAAAAATAATAAAAAAAAAATAAAAAAACACTAAAATTGTTTTCTCATACTCGCATTTCATTTATGATATAAAGAATAAAAAACAAAAAAATAATAGCAACAACGAAATTCTTCCACAAAACACGACCATTACCATCATCAACGACAAAAGTGTAACCGCATTAAGATTTTTCATACCGTAGAAGCAAACCATATTCAATAAATTCGATTTTCCAAAAAGACAAAAACGAAAAGAAGCAGAAAAAAGAAAAAACAATTTCTTGTATATTGTCTTTTCAGACTCGGTAGTAAATTGTGGACACACACAGTTATCGCATAATTCCACAGACGTGGTTATACTACTGACTCAGAGACTCGCATGAAACTGATGGAAAACTTAAAAACGACCGCCGCCGTCGTCGTCGTCGTCGTCGTCGTCGCCGCCATCACACACAAATCGTAATATGATTGTCGTTAATGCTAACAATAACAAGAGTAATTTGCAAAGATTTTTGTTTTGAATTTTTTAAGGAAGCAACACATTCAAGTAAGTTTCTCATGGAACCTATAAAAAAAAAAAAAAGAAAAAAAAAAAAAAAACTAAAATCTTTTCGGATTTCGAAAGGAATGAAATAATTTGCTACCTGCAAATTACATCGAATCCTTAATAATGAATATAGTGGAGCTTTAAATTTATAATACCATCCGATTGCTAATCAGCTTTAGAATTATGAAAATTTTTTATAACATAGACTTCTTTACGTCGCTCGAGATATCGGTTTTTCAGTTTTATCTCATTTAAAGGATGTTCCCGGCATAGAATGCTGCTGGCCACAGAGAAAGAATTGGACAAAGAGTAGGAAGGTTAGGACAAAGTAGGACCACTATAGTTGCGTCCTCCCGTCAATTATAATTAAAATGCAGCCTATCGCACTGGCCATCGAAACGATAGGTAAATCGCGCATCTTACGCTTTAGGCCATGGAATAATCCTTAAAATTTCAAACACGTCTTCTAAAAGCGAATTTGTCAGTCAATAAGTCGCAGCATAAGTTTCAAGAGTGACACTGAAGTGTGTTCTTACGAAAATCGCATATTCTATCGAACAAACATTTTGGGGAAAAAAATGACTGATTATTCGATATTTTGTCATTTGTTAGGCGATCCTATGAAAATCTGATTAATGAAAATTTGCTGGCATCGAATAAAGCTCGATAGTCGAAGTGTTTAGAGATTAATCCATAATATAATTACCTAAGCTAGCTATCATGGGGCTCTCCCATTAGTAATCGAGGACCATCGAAAGAGACCGTCTTAGGGCAGGATGCGGAACGGTCCAGGTCTGATGAAGTGTTTGTTCTTTTGTTCTTATAAGGGTAAAGCATGTGTGTTTCTCTTAGTTGTAACCATCTGTAGAGTGTCGGGGGAACAAAAATTTTAAAATCCACTCATATCTCCCGCACTAGCTAGCTCAGCAATTACTTAATGATGAAAATTAATTCATGGTAGAGATTTGTTTTTTTTTTTTACCCTAATATATAGAGGCGTTATGATCAAAAAGGCAACCGCTTATATGGAAAGAAAGTCTAATTCTCCGATAAGCGGACTTTCATGAAAATTGTGGCTTTGTATGAAAATAATGGACACTTTTTGTTGTACTATTACCAAAACGAGGGAATAAATGTCCTAGACGACGTGGTGGGTAGGGTATGTAATGGCCGACGTTGCCCGACTATAACGTTCTTACTTATTTTGGATGAAATAAGTTTTTATGCAATCCCCCGAATCGTTCAATTCTTTATAACAATCCATATATATATGAAGAAGCAATAGAACGGTAGAAAGAGTTTTTCTGATCTCCTTCTGATTAAGTTTTAAGCTAAAGTTTTATGACTGTAAGCATTTTCTGCACAATTCAATGCTATTATAACATGCTATATATATATGTTTTCTTTATTACAGCTTCTTTTCTACTAGCGTTGGTAAACTCGACCAAGTTTCAATGAGAGTTCTCGAAAGTTTTACAACGACTACTATTATTAATTTCCTAACAACGATCTTACTATCTCCTAAAAACTCTGTTATCTTCTTCTCGAACTGTTGCAAAGCGTCATGTCAGAACCGGTTAGTCATGACGTTAGTACTGAATCACTTTGTACCGTCATAGAGACAAGCAGTAACGAGTATCTCATCAACAAACTTAAAAAGGAAAACTTTACGACAACCACATCTTTAGAGTCCCTAAATACGAATAGAAATTCTATTGTTGAAGGAACATTAAATAAGGAAAAGAGAACGACAAATGGTTGTTTACGAAATTCTATAGAAGATAGCTGTGATACAGATAGGTCTGATTATAGATCAGATTATTCAGTCAAGTCCCAAGAGGACTTGCCAACGAAACCACGCTCTAAACTAAAAAAATCGGTCTCATTTGATCCGAACGATGAAAAAATTAAAAAATTCATAAGTGGTGAACCCATTGTGGATCAACAGAATCCTTTCAAGAACGCAAATGGTCATTTAAATAACGGCAATTGCAAAAGAAAGGAGAAAAAGATACCCCCGCCAGTACCGGCGAAGCGTTCTACACTTAGCGTACGTAAAACCGTAACTCAGCAGTTAAGAGAACGTGAACGTGAAAAAGAAAAGGAACGTGAACGTTTAAAAAACGAGGCAAATAATCGAAAGAATCAGGTGGTCATCAAATCACCCACCGATGAGTTCATTACCACCGAAGAAGTTTTAAAGCAATCGAAATATGTTAAAACGTACATTAAAAATCCAGATCCGTATTTTGTTTACGATCCTACAATATTGGCTAGGCTAAAATTCGAAGAGCTTAAAGAGTTAGCTTTGAAGAAGCCACCAAAGAAATTGCAGCCAAATCAAGGTAACCGGGAACGTTCCAAAGACGCTAATAAGCGACAATCGGACACCAGACTTAGACTTCCTTTAGCATTTAAAAAATGTTCGAAGCCCAACTATCCTGATCTCTCAGATTTAAAAATTAAAACTGGCACCGATTCTGAAGGCACTTTTTTAGATCAAGCTGAGGTAACAAAGAATGCCAAAAAATTCGACGAAAGAATAAAAAAACTCAACATATCCTCGGAAGATGATATCGACGAAATCGAGGAGCCTCTAACCAAAAGCGAATCAAGTGATGAAATAATTATGATCAATACCGAACAAGATAAAGAAAAACATAGCAAAATGCCCCAAAACGGCTACTTAAAAAGGGAGCCATCACCTCCAGCAATAGATGGTACTTTTACCAATACCATCAAATCGAAGGAGTTCCAAGAGTACCTTGACAAAAAGGGATTAACGCTAATACCTAAAAAAATACCAAATGGGGCCCAACCATTATATAAAAAATCAGTTCCTTCCAATAAGCAAATCAGTTTTAAACAAGAGCCTGAATGTGTACAAATTTCCTCCTACGATAAAAAGGACGCTGTCGACAGTAGTAACAAAAAACCTTCAGTGTTTCAAAGACTTCTCGCTAATAGCATTTTTGCATCTAGACGCAAGACCTCCCCTAGGCATAATGTGCCCACAGCCAAAACAGTTTATGTGGAAGACGTTAACAAGCAACTCGCAGGCCATGAAACTCCTTTAAAACCTATTAAACGCGTGGTTTTAGAACGTCAAAGTTTCCATGGACGTCCAAAAACGAACAGTTTATTGAGTCCCACAGAGACCTTGGAATTAAAGCATCAAACGGAACGTACGCGTAAAAGTTATGCCAGCGGCGATGAAATACCTCCGATAATAGGCAATAATTTAATAAATGGTGAGAGCAATTGCGAAGTCGCAGAGAAGCCCACGGCAACTCCTGGCCTAAGGCGCCGAGAATTGCAGGTAAAAACTGTAGCCAAGCCACCACGCAGGACACTTTCGCGTGAGCGTGTAGGAAAACAAGACTCGAACAATAAACCCATAAACAGTAACAATTTATATTCTTTACCTAAGGAAAATGGCCTTAGAAGCGAAGAACCGCTAAAGCGTTCATTGGAAAGACAAAGTATGATACCTAAGCGTACTAATGATAGACAGCAACAGCAACAGCAACAGCAACAAATATTCGCCAGATCTTCATCAATGGATCGTAATGAGATTCTAAAAAGAAATGCGGCTCGGGCAGCTCATCAAAGATCAAATAGCGTTTCTGGTGAAGCGCCAACACAGCTTTCTGCCATTACTACGGTAAATACGAAAGAAAATATTAGAGAAACCACTTTCCCCGTTAATAATGGTCCCCCCGTGACATCTACTCCTAATAAGGAAGCAGCGCCTTCAGTACATGCCAAAAATATTTCACCCATCTCGTCGATACCGAAAAAAGCATCGCAATTAGGCGTATATGTCGATCAGAAGGAATGGGACAAATTGCGAGCTATTAAGGAACAAACCGATCGTGAATTATATCAACGCGTTATGCAACAGCAACAAAAACTGCAACAACAACAACAACAACAACAAACGAAAGACCAAGATCAAACGAAAAAAGCACTAACGACGACGTCGACAACTGCCGAGGCACAAGTACTAAGTATACCCGAAAATATATACGAGCATTTGCCTGGCGGCGGTAGTCAAATACGTTTACAGCCCCTAGAGAACAATTTTACAAGAGGTTCGCCGCAAAGAAATACATTTTCCGGCGTAACGCGTTTGAGTAACAATCGACAAGTGAAAATAATTGATGGTAAAGCGTTGATAACACCTATTGAACCTGTGAAATCAAAGCAAACAGAATCAGCAGCAGTACCAACGCGATGTCAAAGTGTGTTAGAAGGCGTAACGCATTCCGTTTCCACATTGAATAAGCGAGGTTATGAAAGTGAAACTCCCGACACACCGGTCATACTAAGACGTAAACAAGAAGCTGTCAATCCAGCATCGCGACGTATTGGTGGTATATTGACACGTGAGGAGATTTTACAGAAAATTAAAGAATTCTGCAGGAAATCTTTAAATAAAACTCCAACCAATCAACAGGCCACACCTTTACAAGCTATTTATGAGAAACAAACACCTGTGCCGCTGGCAACTGGGGCGATTAGTACTGATCTCTCGCCCGTTTCGTATGTTTCGGTGGAAATGCATCAACGTCCAGGCTCGCGCATGTATGCTACTCCGCAAGTACCACAACGCATGCATATGCAACAAGCTGTCGCTGGACATTTTGTGCCCATAGCTCAAGAAATGGTTACCGAAGCTAATGTTACCAATTCTCCAATTTATGCTCACGTGATAAAACGGGGCAGCGCGCAATCACAGCAAGCGGAATTATATGAGATGACGCCGCGCACCTTCGTTACACCGCCAACGACCCAATATGTTTTGAGGCGAGATACCGACATAAAACCAATTTTCATACATCAAGGCACCATGCAAAGATCTGAAAGCTCTTTCTCTCCTAACCCCACTGCAGCCAATCACACAACAACCCAATACATTTTAGTGGATGGTGATAATGTGCAAACAGCACAACTTGTAAACGGTTATCCTCAATATGATTTGTACGCTCAACCTCAATACGTGAGACCACATCAATTACAAGCGATGCCAGCTAGCTATGGATACATAACCGTTCGTGAACCTATAATAGTACAGCCAGCACAGCCGACACACTTAATACGACCCCGATTGCACGACGGTCGCAGTACTCCTTTGATACTTGATCGCTCAAGTCAACATGTGAGTCAAATTTATTGGAGCCCAACTTCCTCCAATATTGCACAGCAACAACAGCAGGCGGGACTATTAACTGACCAGATTAGTCCACGTTACGCAATCAAACAACCTTATGCAGTGCCTGTTACACGTTTAGAACAACAGTTACAACCAAATCGTGCTACTCCCGTGTTGGTACGCCAAATACTACAACCGCAACAGCAATCTACGCATATACAAAACGTTCCAGCTCATCAACAACGTCAATATTCGCCTCTAATACGAGAATCAACACCTACACGGCCGCTAAAGCTTCAACAGCCCCAAATTCAAGAGCTAACTAATGCCAATGCAAGACAAAGCCCAGCAGCCTTTGATTGGGAAAGTGGTTCTGAAGCCGGCGAAGTGCAACGCATCATGGAAAAACAACAACAAAATGGTGAGTTCATGCGTATAACATTTTTAGCAAATCTCAAATTGAAAATGCAAACAATATTAAATAAAAAAAAAAATATCATTAAATATGAAATAACACAAACAGAGACTTAATAAAGGCAATTGACTTAAATGCATAAACGAGCAAAATCACTTACGACTTGCACGAATATGTTTACCAAACTTCGTTTGCAAAATGCTTATAAAATAATAAACACTTTCAATAGCAACAATAAATAAACGTTTTACTTACCTTTAATTAGTTTTAAGAGACAAATGTAAGTATTTTCTAACCTTAAAAAATATATCAACGCTATCAGCCACCCACGCACATTAACACTAACTCTTTCGCGCTTTATTATTTACACACACTTAAAGCAAAACACTGCAAAAAGTCCCTCCGAAAAGTTGATTTACTTACTACAAATTGAAACGCTTTAAAATCTTTTTTATCTAATGAGTTTTCAATTCAAAAATCACTATAATTTTCTATCTAGAAAACTTGCATTGCCTGCAATGTATAAAAAACAAAAACCGTTATAATGATAGAGTTGCCAAGCTATTTAACCTAATATGATTACCATTGCACATAGATTCCAGTTATCAGAAGTATTCTCTTATATGTACAAAGTTCTCTTTGTTCCTCTCATTTATTTAATATTCGTTTTCTCTATTTTTTCACTTACTCAACAAGCTGGCAACATTGACCAAAATTTCTGTAATTCACTAGCAACCTAAAATTGCATTATTTGCAAGTTAATGTAAAAAACGCTATAGTTTGCTTAAATTTTGTCGGAAAAAGATCTCTACGCAGTTTGTTTTTTGCAATAAACTTGGTGCAGATTATATTTTCCTTAAATATATTCTTTTTTTACAAAAATAAATACATTTAGAAATAAATAATTATTGAGAAAAATAAAGAAAAAAAGAGCAGTCTTACTGTTTTTCCTTGCTACGCATACAAATTGCTTAATATTGATGCAGTCATTGGGCGATATTTGTGTAAGTGAAATAAAGAGTTCATTTCAATAAAAACACAAACAAAAAAAGTTTTATAGCCACTCGCCGCCCCAACGCCTCGTCTTCATAACAAATAAAGCAATTTATAAATTTAATAAACTTGTCTGCTATATATTCAGTTATATGTTTGCATAACTTGTAAAACCTCAAGACTAAAGGAGGGAATTTTTTGTTTAGCTTTAAGCTTTAAGACAGCTCTAAAATTTTGCAAGGCATACATTTTTTAAATCTAAAATCGCAAAACCTTCATATGACAAGCCTTCACTTTGCACATAAATACTTGTTTGATAATAAAGGAGGCAAGCAGGTAAGCGAATTTTATATACCCAACATTTCAACAAGTGTATATAGGCATAAAAGCATTATTATTTAGTTAATTGGGAATTGTTTCATGTGATTTCCGATAATAATCATTTGAAATCCTTGCACTTTGCAATTTTTAACAAGGACACGTATTAATTTTTTTTCTATGCCTTTCACAAAGTTTTTTCATTTCATCATCTACTGCGTGGTTTTGTGGACGTCAGCATGCTTTTCCAAATTGTAAATATGTAAAGTTTGTTTTTTTTGTATTCCAAGTTTTATAAAAGCAAATTAAAGAATAGACGGAATATTCGTGGTGATGGGCGTTACAAATGGAATAACAAAGCTAACGTAATCCAATGTAATGCTTGTGACCATAATAACAATTAATGTAAATATGCACGTATATATATATATATATATATATATATATATTTGAAAAGTTATACAAATATGAATTATTAGTTCTTGTATATAGTATAACTTTATCTAACGTAAATATAAATTTTTAAATGTCGCCTTTAACAAATTTCTGTACACAGTGTGCGAGTGCAATTTGTTTTTTATAAATGTTTATAAATTTGTTTACAAATGACTTTTACCTTTTTTACATTCATATTTTAGCAGATGTTTTCTCGTAGACATAAGCACGATAGTGGGCATATATTTATTACAAAAACAAAGCAAATTTTTAATGTTAAGTAAATTTATGCATTAATTATCTTTACTTGAGCTTAAATTGTTACTCCTATGCAAGCAGCGGAATTGTAAAAGTAAGACCCCCTTTCTAATATGCTCTAAATCCCTTTCGAAAATTTTGTATGCAGATTTATGCAAAGTTCGTCAACGTGGATGCCATTTAAAGCGGTTATCAATGGTGAACACTCAGCCTATCCCCCCCAAGCCTTGGATTCATCAAAACAATTTTCGGAAATATAGTATTACCGAACTACTGATAACCGATTGTAGCTATAAAACTAAAGCAGCCTCTGGAAAGCAAAAATTCAATATATTTTCATGAAAAACTTCTAAATCTCAGGAGATATTAATTTGATATGAAGTCTGTGTTTTGTTTATGGTCTCGATAAATTAACTAACATGCCTGCAAGTAAAGTTTAACTAATTAGTTTGCTTAGGATAAGAGTATTGTGGACCTGCGCCTGTACAATAATGACCAATGCATTTTTTCCTGGTCCATTCTTTGGAAAAATGCGAGGTAAATTATTCAGGCGACAAAATTTGTAGCTTTTATATAGAAAAAGAATTTCTAGCATCAAAAAATGACGAAAAAAGAGAAATGCATTATACATAACGCTACGTTAACTCATAGGCTGGGTTGGGTAAAAGGCCATTCGTTCAACAAAGAGAAGCAATTAATTTCGTTTTCCTGACATATATGTACGAATAATTCATAAATATTTCAAAAGCGAAACACATTCAAACAAAGAAAACGAAAATAATCTTCATAAGAACACGTTCTTATTCAGCGAAAAGAAAGATTCGCTTGATAATTTTAAAAAGTACACGTAACCGTAAACAGCAAACGTAACGTGGCCAACCCGAAGGTCATTTACATTATAAAACATAATTTTTAAATTTCATCATAATTTTTGTTGTTTGCTTATTTTTCTAGATATAAAATACAACCAATCGCAAGAATTGAAACAGAATGGATAGAGAGGAAGAGAAAACTATAAAGACAATCCCCAGCCCATTAAAATTAGACAATGAATTGTTAGCTACCAGCATGGAATCCTCAGAAACGTTTGATACTTGGACATTGGTAACAAATAAAGAAACCGATAGCCCGAATACGCCAGCCTCATCGACATCGTTAAACACGGACAGTGATATAGATAATCGCATTGAAAATCTACAAGAAGATCATAATAATAATGACAGAGCTGAAGAAGCGGAAACTTTACAAGAACAGCACTTACAAATCGTGGAGAAGTACGAATAAAATGCGGAAACTTTTACAAAAAATATTAATTTAATTATGTTGCGCTAATTTTTTGCAGATCGCTAGAGCCATTAAATTCAAACACTGATGATTTATCGGATGGAATTTCTATAATCAGCGGGAGTGAAAGCCCTGGACGTCTTTCTCCTCACCCCGACCTACGGGATCATTTGCAAGACTTCAATTTAAAATTCGCAACACATAACGACTTTGTTTTGAATGAATTCAAACCTTGTATAGATACAGTTTCAGGTGTTGAAATTTTACCTATTGCAAATCCTGAACAAGATTTAAGGCAAAGAGGTAAAACTTCAAAGTCAATTTCGGGTAAAGAGATGAAAGCTTTACAAAAAGCTTCCCAAACGACTAATACCACGTTAACTAACGAAGACACACCGCCGATATTGAAAAGAGGTCTTCACGGTGTTTTTTACGTGGGTGTTGTTTTAGGTATATTTGCTTTACTTGGGCAAATAAAAAATCCTCCTTGGCAATCGAAAACGCAAACGTCTAACACTGACTTGGTTCAAAAGCTAAATGATATGGAAATGCAAAATAATTTAATGAGAGCTGAAATTGATTTACTTAACAAACAAGTGAAATATTTGTCTACAGTTGATGAACAAAAGAAGCAAAGAAAAAAAGATAAAAAATCTCCCGCGTACGAACCACAACAACAACAACAACCAAAACGACAACAACAACAACAACAACAACACAAAAGGAAACCGAGCTTCAAAGCTTGGCCAGGAATTGGAGATGCCATTAAACCAATGGACGCGACCAAAGAAGATTTAAAAACACCCCATAAGTGTAAAGATGGCTCTTACGTAGAGTTGGCCGGCATGTGTGCGGAAATGTCCTCGACAAATGAACCTACAATTCCCGAGCAATTGGGACACAACATAAATAATTTGAGAAAGCATTCAGACTTAATAGAGAATTTAGAAGAAATGTCGGAAAAACCGCGTGAATTTATTCATAATCCTTACGATAAATTAGAAGAAGTAATTAAAGATAATTGGAAAATGAGAAAAGAAGAAACAAAAGGCAAAACTGATTTAAAGAGATCATCAGATCATGGGTATAAAGAAAAGAATTATAATCATCCAGATTACAATAATGAAAATAACAAACATTCTAAAACTAGAGAATATCAAAATTCTTCTAATAATTATGGAAAAATACAACAGCAGCAGCAGCAGGAAGTAAGGTACGATAAATCTAAAGAGTATATAAAAGGAAGAAAATTTCGCGACGATGACAAAAGTCAACAGGAAAGGAAACGCAATTTTAACTCCAAAGAAAAAAATACTCCGATTAATTCTTTTAAATCACAGCAACAGCAACAACAACAACAACAACAACAGCATAATAAACATAGAAATAACTCTAAGGAAAGAAAATCATATAATAATGACATAGATGAAGGGGAAGTGCATAATTACGATTCGAAAGAACGTTTTAATAATTATCGAAAAACGCAACAATACGATAAACAATATAAGGATAACTCAAAAGAGAGAAAATCATATGATAACGAGAAAGAGCAGAAGGAAAAGTTTAATTACAATTCTAAAGAAGGAAAAAATGGAAGACGTTCATACGATTCCAAGGAAGAATATGCACAAGAACGATATGGTAAAGAGGCGAAACGAAAAGGTAATGACGGTATTTGGCATCTGAACTATATGAAGAATCGCGAAACGGCCCGTCAGGAGAAAGAACATAAGATGGATAAAGATAAAAATAAAAATTGGTTTATCGAACGTGCAAACAGCCGCGAAATGAAACGCGTTTCCGATGAAACACGCCTTAGGTGAAAGTAGTTAGAGTGAATGTAACCCTAATACCTACACAATTGTTTTTATCTTTTTTATTATTATAAATGTAAATTACGAAATATAATTTCATTTTTCTTTAATTTAGGGCTAATTGGCTGCTTTTAGTTTCTGTTGTTTTTTTGTGATAACGAAAAAAATTTTTCCTTTAATTTATGTTTTAATTTTAATATAAAATTTTATTTATGCAATAATTTTGTTTCTTGAGATGCTTTATAACTATTGTATTAAAATAATATTCTTTGTGTTATTCTAGTATTCCGATTTTATTTTTTTATTTTTTATTTTTTTTTCAATTAACGTTATTTGTTTTTCAAATTTGTATTTTATTTGTTGTAAGTTTTTTTTTTTTATGAATTTTTCAATAATTATTTATTCCTCTTACGAAATATAATTCTATAAAAAATATTTATAAACTACATTTATATATAAAATATATATAAATACATGATATTTAAATTTGTAAAATTTCCTATCGACCCCTCTGTATTATTTAAAATTGTTTAAATGAAACATAAATAAAAAGAAAATTACCGATAAGATGTATTTAGCTATTTGGTTGAAAAAAAAAGCAGAAGAAAATATATTCGCCTAATAGCGAATTTTGAATACCTAATACCAGATTTCCTTTAATTGCATAGTTGAAACTGTTTTTATAAAGAACTTTTTCAGAATATGTATATATATACACTACATTTTAGACAAATGTCTGGCAGGACTAATAGACTATTGAATAGAACAATTTGGAATCTTCTCTTTTTTCGATTTTTTTCAAATTACATTTCCGGAGTATCAGTTAGTATAAAATATAGATTTCTCTTAAGGAGCCGCACCACAAGGTGTTTATTATGCCGTAATATCTTAGTTTCCACTTATGAAAGTGCACCGTTCAGCCATGAAGCGCAGTACATTTACTTTTACTTACATTTGATAGTGGAAAATAATACGAATCGATATATTTAAATCTATTGTTCGATATATATATCCATTGTTATAGTTAATAGGTAACATTTGTACGTTTGACTACGCTAGCAATTCGATCCGTAAAAGAATCATGATTTGGGATGCGAGTCAAGAAGAGAAACAAGTGTTCAATAGCGAATGCAACAATTATCGCCATTCTTGGGAACAAAAATTAAGTTAAATGCACTCTCGGTATATTCGGACGAACTTTACTGACTTCTCTCAGAATCTCCCACTAATCAAATAGCTGTAGACTCTATATCGGCTCGGCTGCGAACGGAATAACGAAACCTGTATAGACGATATACTTCGACGGTGAATATAAAAAATTGAATAAAAAATATGAAAAGTGAATAAAAAAATTCAGAAAAATCGTTCGAAACACTTAAGTTGGTTCGTCTTCTCCTTTTTCTCTGTTGCCTTCCATTTTTAATAAATTTCCACCACGTTTGATTGATTCCGTCTGGGACTTGGCCCTCTTGCCTCTATTAACTGATGATGACTTTGCTGATGCGATCTTAATGTGGCCTGACGTTTGAAAAGTTTACCACACAATTCACAACTAAATGGCTTTTCAGCAGTATGAACCAAAATGTGACGCTTCGCTTGTTCAGAGGTTACAAAAGTTTTATCACAAGTTTTACAACCGTAAGGCTTTTCACCAGTATGTAAAGGCCGATGCGCCAACATATTGCTAGAATAACGGAACAATTTACCGCATATATCACATGAATGTGGCTTCTCACCAGTATGCGTAAGCATATGCTTTTTGTAACCCGATTTTTGTGTA
This sequence comes from Glossina austeni, assembly GCA_000688735.1. Lineage (NCBI taxonomy): Eukaryota > Metazoa > Arthropoda > Insecta > Diptera > Glossinidae > Glossina > Glossina austeni. The sequence goes on from KK502403.1 coordinate 4,412,611, forward strand.
AGCCCCTTTCCGCAAATGTCACAGGTGAAGGGTTTCTCACCGGTATGTGATAGCATATGCACGCGCAGTGAGGAAGCCTGGCGATACGATTTACCACACAATGTACATTTATTAGGGTTATTAGGGTCATGTATAGACAGATGACCTTCGTAAGCATTGGGTGTTTTAAAGCCCTCACCACATAAATTGCATAGATAAGGTGTGACATCGGAATGCAGTTGCATATGATATTTAAAAGAGCTTGAATTGCTTAATTGTTTACCGCAAGTCTGCAAACGTTTTCAAAATACAATTTCTTTATGGACTTTAGTAATTTTTACTTATAAGTACCTTGCATTGATACTCCGGATTGGGTTCCTTCCTTAGACCTGTGTTCTTTCTAGGTTTATATACTTTCACATTAGGATCAGTGTCGGTATCAACCTCTAAAATTACTTCGTTATCAGATTTGTCCTCAGATTCATTGTTTATGTCGTCTTTAACTTCTTCCGTCATGACTTCAGTATAAGAGTCAAAGTCAGTAATTTGAATTTCAAACTCTTCGTGATCGTCTTCATTCAATTCGTAGATTTGTCCAGTTTGTTCACACTCTTCTTTCACATCTTCATCGTCCGATCTTTGAAGGTATATTTCTGTTGTCTCGGCCACGTTATGTACTACATATTCAAGATCAGCATTATCTTCATCCACTAGTATTTCAGCCTCTTCAGTAAATGTCCGCTCCTCCTCTCTTTCTGCACTTTCGCCATCTTCGGGAAGATTTTGATCGCTAACAATTGACAGAGCTAAGAATTCTTCGTTGGCCTCTCTGTCGCACATTTCTTCATCATTTGTTAGTTCATCTTCATAATTTAAACATCTCTCCTTGCTAACAACATTGCAAATGTCTAATTTTTCATTTACCGTACTTTCATCCTCCTTGTCTTTTTCATAAGAATTCTGTTCAATTATATCGTCACTTTCGTCAGCTTCTTCAAGGCGGCAGGAGTACAACAAGTGATTTGTTTCCAATACTTTCTTTTTAAAAATATAACATCTGACCAAATCCTGTACACAAGCATTACAAACATATTGAGGAAGCTGAGGATTCTCCTCTTCGTGGATTTCCAAACCAGTGCAAAAATTCAATAGAGTAGCTAATGTAGTTATTTCTTCGAGTAGCATACCTTGTTTATGCAAAGATTTGTATTCTGTACACTCACTAATGCAGGCCCTACATACGACCACATTGGCTTCTGCATCTATCATAATTTTTAACGTGCTTCTAAGTTATTTTTGAATCTTTTTTAAAATAATTCACAATTTATGTTAAACTATTTTCTCTTCATGTGAACTCAATAAAAGCAGGACTGTATTTTAAAGGCAGATTTGTTAGCTGAGAGTAAAATGTATATTTATCGATTGTTCTTCGTAACTTCGAATTTTAAGATTGTCGTATTCAAAAAAAAAATTAAAAACTTTTTATCAAAAAACTGTTAATTCGATTTTATTTGCAATTTTATCGTTCAATTGCACAGATATATTATTCACAAATAAAATTAAATAAATGAAATAAATAATATATTGTCATAATTTCTCAAATACTATCGATTACCGCACAGCTGTCAGAGCATATGTAAAGAAAAATAAAAAAGGCATTCTCTGCACATATTAGACAAATACGAAAAATTTTGTGCCGGTTTAAGTTTTTAAAGAAAATTCAAGCAATTTTCTAGCATAGAAAATAAATTTTGGTAAAATTAAAACGCAAAGGAGTGCTATGATTCAAACGGGAGCGACAAAATTATTGCGTTATGCGCTAAAAAATATGGGACGCAAACCATGTCTAAGTAGTTTTTTAGGTAAATTACACCTAGAACGGCGCTTAAGTAGCCAAGTAGCGCTGACACTAACAAGAGATTGTCACTATAGTGCTCGAGCTCTTTTATGGAATGGCGGTAATAAACCACGTGGTTATAGCACAGAAAGTAGTATATTTTTGATATGGTATAAAAATTTTTTACTGTAATGTGTCAATAAATTGTCATAGGAAAGCAAGCCAGTCCAGAAATTCTGTCAAAACTATTTCCACAAACTGCCACCAACATAGATGAAGAAACAGAACGTGAACGCAAACGTAAGGAGGACGAAGAGGCTAAAGAGAATGAAAAGGCTTGGAAGCGCATGAAATTTGGGTTTGTGGATTAAAAATAGGAAATCGTAATGCCATAGCTTGCGTAACTTATATAAATTTGCTTTAGCTTTGCTGTATTTGGAGGTTCAGGCGTGGCTTTATTGGTTTGGGCCATTTATGAATTTGGCAAACCTGAAGTGGACGCTGATGGTCAAATTATTCAGGATGAATTTTCTGAAAATCCTATTGTTCAGCAGTACATACAAAGGATGTGGAAATCCTTAAATTATTATCAAAAAATGATACAAGAACCATCGCGTGCAAAGCTGCTGCCGGATCCTTTAAAACCCCCGTATATACAACCGCCCTACACTTTAGTTTTAGAAATGAAAGATGTATTAGTCCATCCAGATTGGACATATCAAACCGGTTGGCGTTTCAAGAAACGTCCTGGCGTTGATATGTTTTTGCAAGAATGCGCTAAATTCTTTGAAATTGTTGTGTTCACAGCTGAACAAGGTATGACCGTATTTCCCATACTGGATGCTTTAGATCCAAATGGTTACATTATGTATCGCCTGGTACGTGATGCCACTCATTTTGTCGACGGTCATCATGTCAAAAATTTAGACAATCTAAATCGTGACTTGAAAAGGGTGAACGCCTGCAAGTTAAATGCAGTAGTGAGAAAATAATACAAAATAATTAAAAATTTTCAGGTAATTGTTGTTGATTGGGATCCTAATGCCACGCAAATGCATCCTGATAATACTTTCAACATACCACGTTGGTCGGGTAACGACGATGATACCCAGCTTATGGATTTGATATCCTTCCTTAAAAGTGGGTTTTTCTGTTTAACTTTTTAATACCCACCACAGGAAAATTGAAAATACGACTCGAATATCCCGTAACACATCAATCAGCGCAATTTTATCGAGTTGGCTTAATATGATGTCCGTCCATCTGCTATTGAAATTCTAAAATAAAAAAAGTTGAAGTAGCCATTGAAGCATAAAATGCAAAATGGAGGCGATTTCCGAGTAAGCACGTCTGCAAAAGTTGAAACACCCTCAAAACAATACTAAATCAAATTTCAATATATTTCTGACATCAATTAACAACAAGTCTCGGTTTGATGTGTGGTATAAATATATACCAAAATTCTGAAAATATTTTCAATTAGCTCCCAGACGGGAGCACAGTTTAGAAATTTCTTATATTTATAGTAAGTGGTGGATATTCAAGATTCGCCGCAAGGCGAATTCAATTTACCTAATAACATTTGATAGCGTGTTTTTAAACTTGAATTTTCTTTTGTAGCCATTGCTACAAGTGAAGTAGACGATGTACGTGATGTTTTGCATTATTATCGCCAGTTCAACGATCCGATTGCACAATTTCGCGAAAATCAACGTAAATTATTGGCTCAAATGCAAGAACGCGAGAGAGAAGAGCAAGCCAAGGCAAAACCAATTGTGAAGAATTGGACAAGAAGTTTTCTGGGTCGTTGAGGCAATATCAAACACTCTATAACTTTTCATGGGTAACCCACGAAATATAAGTCTGCTTAAATTTTTAAGTTTTAATTTCATTTTACTTTCTTTTTTACTTTTATTGAAATTTATTTTGTTAAAACGAAAAGTTTTTTCTTCTATCGTTTCTCATATCCAATAAATTTGTCCTTTATGGTAAATTTCTTTTGCATTGTATATCTTATATCCATAACAATCATATAAATATATTAGCGATAACAATCTAAATAATGCAAATTTTGTCATGTAATTGTAGCCGTCTTTTTTTTGTTTTTTTTGTTTTCTATGTTTCTCTTGTTAGGACCGACAAATTTCCTAAGTCGAATAAATCAAAAAAATTATATTCGGTCGTGACCAAATCTCTTACACCTATTACCGTTATCCTAAAAAGAACAAAAAAGTAAAAGAACTAAATTTGCATACTCTGTAATATGGAGTGGGCGCGGCTAATTTTTTCTTTATAGAAATTAAAAGTCGCACTGGTGTGCCTTTAGTCGTTTAGATTGCTTCCAAATTCTTCTGCAAATCTGTAAGCAATGTCTTCAATTTCCCTAACGGGAGAATGTTTACCGTATATACTACACAATCGAGCAGACCGTCCGTCCAAATTTGAAACTAGCCAAGATATGCCCGTTATAAAGATATTGAAAAAAAATTACATTTTGATACGCTATAATATTAAGTAAATATGGTCAATTTTTCCCATTTGTGTACAGATACTGCAGCCATAGCCCATATGCCGTTCAAATTTTGGTACATTTATTTTCCGTAGTTTATGAATAATGAGCAAAAAAAAATTTTTACTCTTTTTGAAAAACAAAGGTGTTCTTAGTGTACGCCGTACAATGGGCGTGTCTTTGGATCGATTTGGCATATCTTCAATACCAAATTGCGTGCAAGAACTTTCCATATTTCAGTTAAATTTGAAGATATAGCTTCTTTTTTGCGCCAGGAGAATGTTTACAACAGAGATTATGCACTGGGACAGACGAACAGAGACGGACATATTTAAATCGATTCAGAAATTGATGGTGATCAAAAATATTTATAGACAGTATGGGACGTCTGAAGATTCCCTCTAGGCTTTGCAAACATTTTGACAAAATAAATATACGCCTCATCCACCGGTGATGAGTATAAACATTTTTTGTTTTATATATCAATAAACATTCAGGGATAATGGTTGTTAACACACAAATGTTACAATCTGTTGATCGATGGCACGCTATTTCCGACCACATTTCTAAAACTATTTTTAAACCTATTTTTGTGTTTTTACAAAGTAATACGTGAGATAGTTTGGTTTCCATGAGGGTGAATTTTTAACGCAATCCATCTCAAGTTAATATATATAAATATTTCAATAGGTGGGCGTACCAGAGGATCAGACAATTATTTCGCCTCTTCTTCTTGTAGTTAACCTCGCAAAGTATTTCAGAAAACTTTAATTAAACATTCGCTGTGGATTGAAAAACAATTCCTCGCTTATTAAAATCATTTTCATGGGTACACAGCATTGCACTGAAATTTTAAATGACGTGTGAATAGTGATCGGATTGTAAGTTACATTCCCGAAAGAAGAAGAAAATTGCCTTTCCAAGCCTTTTTCTTATATGATTTTGGACTGGAGATTACCTTCAAGGTTAACAAGACGAAAATGAATAAGATGCCCTCCCGCCAAGAAGAGCAATACCTTATAATATCTGTAACATCAAAGTACGTTCCTCAAGATATATTTTTGCGTAAATAAATAAGAAAAACAAGAAATCTTAAACATATTAAAATGTACAGTTGCCGCCTTCTTTTGCTCGTGCGGCCGCAATTGGGAACATTGACAAATGAAGAAATTGAGGTTCACAAGAAGGAAGAAATGAAAAAATGAACAAGGATAACAACTTAGAATTAATTGGTAATACTTTAAAGGACAATGATGTGGATAGTCAGGACGAAGAGAGCCACGAATAAGAATTGTACACAGCAAAGGCAATCTGGATAGACCTTGAATCAGGCGTCATGTAGCATTCTCTAAAAACTCGTGAATGTATTGTTTACCGAAGTTTACCGAATCCAGCGAGACAAACACTTCTCAAGACACAGCTATCCATAGAATTTTAAGCAAGAAGCGCAAAGAGCTATTAATCAAGGGTTTCATCATCCTTGTGAAAAGTGATATTCTCCTTCATCCATTAAATAAGAAAAGCCCTACATCCTTAAGTGATATCCAATCACAAAGAAAAAGATTCACATCGTATCCAAGTAATTGCTTTCGATAAATGCAACAAACTAATTACTTGCACATGTTTGCGTTTAGTTACTGTAATGTTATGTCGAACTAAATGGCTGATGTAGATTAAATCGGGGATATGTCGACTTAAGGTATTTCCATTGTGTTTCTATTTAAATCGGCCCGGGAATAAGTGTATTTTTCAGTATTATCCAAATATGTTGATACTGCAGATATATAGGTTTATATACGATAGCGGCTAAAAAAAGAATTATATACGATAGACGAGAACGCCATTAAAACCCTATTTACCTTATTACAAGGACATTATGCGTTATTTGCTTACAAACATTTTATTCGGAATTATCATCGGAACTTTCGGAATAATTAACAAGCGACAAACCTCCCATCATATTAGGCTTAGATAAATTTTCATCAGGTAGTTTACGTTTAATTATATTTGATAAAATATGTTTTTGCGTTCGACTTGAACACTGACTTGTAGACGTTTCCACTTTAGTTTTTGTATTGGGTTTTTTCATTTTCGCTGGAGTTTCCACGGATTCAATTGTTTCTTCCAAGATCTTGGCATCTCCTTGCAATCTTTTATGTTTTAAACGCATAGATTTGATCGTTTCTTCATCTTCTTTTGCTTCCATTTCCATAATCCTTTTAATTTTATCTTCTCCATTGTATTGCTTAAGCATTAAATCGTAATCTACAGTTTCTTGACGTCTGTTTAAATCTCGTAACTCTTCTAGAGATTCTAACAATTCTATTTCATTTTTCGATTGTTGAGTACGATTTTCTAATAATTTCATTGGATTATTTGTTTCTTCTTCACGAGCCTCTTCTTCTTCTCTGCGGGCTTGTTCTTCTGCCAATTTTAAAGCCATAAAGTTACGGGTCGCACCCGCTTCAATTTCATAGTCAGTGTTTTTGGGGTCAGTCTTGAATGATATTTCTTGCAAGCATCGAGTACACTTTATGTAAAAACGATATATCCGAATATTTAAATAAGTCTCATTTTCTACGTCCTCTTTGCGTGCATTAAACTTTTTGCCCTTGTAAATATATTCACCGCAGGTCTTACATCTCATATTAAAAGGAGCCATCAAACGTACAGTATATTGACGATTTTTCGCCAATTTCATACGCGGAATTTTTGACGGATCAAAATCCGGTGGATAATATTTATTTAACACTTTTCTTTCAGACATTTTCCTTACAAAAATACAATTTTTTTTCGCACTATTATTCACAAAACAATTAAATCTTTGTAGTGCTGGAACGGGGTCGATAAAACTAAAGTTATTGACAAAACTAAAGTCTCTGTACTATCAAATGCACACAATTGCAATCAAAGAAGAAGCAAGTAATCGTATGTTATCGTGAAAATGTGGTAACCCTAAGAAACCTCAATTTATAAAATGAATAAAATTATTGCTACTGTGAATATTGCAGTTGGTAGTGTTCATACTACTTTTAAATTTAGGATTTGTTTTTGTGGCGGGAATAAATTATAATGATAATAATAACAATAATACAGTTGCGCGAAACAATGCTCGAAGTAAAATGTAGAATGTCTAAGGCGGAAAGCGCATTATATCCTTTCTCACCGATCAGGCTATGAAATTGAAGTTGCTTGCAGCGAACATGAACATGGAACTTTTCAGGAATATCGAACTTGGAACTTTTCAACATATATCTCGCCGCCTTTGGCAAATATGTAAACACAGTATCAGGTCAGCATAAGCTGGGTTAATTACTTGCTACAATTTAATTACAATTGGCATATGGCCACAGCTATGGTGAATGCTTGATCGGTCAGGCTCACCGATCGATCATACACGTGTAAAGTTGCGGTCAAATGCTATTTCTTATTTTCCAGTTGTTTTTTTCCTAACCTGATAGTGTTTATACACGTGCAATGAGTGATTCATTGAGTGATTAATCATAAAATATATATCTGTAGTGGTTTGAATACCAGCCATGAAACTTATGGAATCAATTCAGCGAAAATTTTCCACTTTTTAAAGCTTATTGATCTGCCTATTCTGAAGAAAATATGTGAGATTTTGAATGTGGCGTTTATGGTATACTTAATAGACTACATAATTTCTTCTGCTTTCTTGCTTCAGGAAATTTCAATTAACGTATGTTTGTAGACTGACGAGGCATGCTGAGGCGACTTATACACCATGCTCATAACGTTTTCCAATTGCGTAAGATTCACAATAACAATCTTCATTTATTTGATCCATCCTTGCACTCTTTTAATGGTATAAAAGATGTCGTTCTAAGAGTACGCCTCTAACTACAAGTTCATCGTTTTAAGTTCAAAGTTCATCTAAAATTATTTTATCTTAAGCTGCCTAATGTCTTGAATTCAATTCTATTCCATTATGGAGCATTCCTTGCTATAATTAGTCTATGAAGCCTCGGTTCATATTGTTCTGCGCAAGCATTGAATTAATATTTTTCGTCGTTTTGTTAACGCCAGTTGTATGGCGATCGTTTATAATTAACAGTTTTCTTATTTTCAGTTTTCGTTATGTTACCATAACCACCTATCCGATAAAACAAGACGTGAAAACGTTTGTATTGATCTCGGTTTTTCTCATGCGATATAGTAGAATACAGACAATACCAGGTTAAGTTTGAGAAGAAAGAAAATTATATCGGCTCTGGCACATCGCCTTGGATTAATTCATTGTTAAGCATTTTGTGGATTGGATAATTTCCAATCATTTTCTGAATGGCTCTGCGAAATATTTATATAAAGTTTTAATTCTTCAATTTATTTACTCACGAGCGTGTGTGTGAGTTTAGCACGACCGCTTCCGTTCAATTTAGATGATTCTGGCAAATATTTCGATTATATTTAATGTCAATACCAATCACATAGCATATATTTGGGCTATTGCGCGCACGCTGTAGGGAGACCAGCGAACCTAATGAAAATAAATGTCATATTTCGGTTTTCTATGCAAATTTTTGCAATATCAATAACAGACGACAGAAAAATTACTTGATAAGTTCAAAATTTCCATCGGATCAACACTGTTCACGATACGCATTTCCATTTTGTGAACTGTCGTAAAAAAAAACAAACGATTAACTACACTCATCTTTAATTCCTCTAAATCGAATTGTGTTAATCTACCTATCGCATGAGCAGCTTAGGTCAGATGTAAATGGACCACGCATTACTTAGCAGGTAGTGTAGAAATTTCTGGCGACACAAGATTAAAATAACTTTTTTCACGTAGCTAGACCGATAATTAGGGTCAACGGTATATATACCGTATTTTTTGGACTATAAGACGCACCTATTTACAAAGAAAAATGGACTCGAATTTTAGGTGCGTCTTATGGTGCGAAGGTAACATTCAAATATTTTTTCACTAAATCGTCTCTAAATTTCAGATTTGAAAGGCGTGACAACAATAGTTCAGACGAAACTAATACGACCGGTGACATTAACGAGACATGTGATAGTACCGAGCGTGAAGATGAACTGAATATTGCTAGTACGAGTTATGTTAACATAAAGTAAAGCTTTTGATTCGAAAGTAACCTTAAAATATTTTTTTTTTCGAAAGACTTGTTATAATTTTGAAGTGTGTGTTTCCCGTCCAGCGCGTCTTATAGCCCGAAAGCGCTGTAGTTAGAGGTAGTGCAAGCTTATGTTTATTTTGTAAAAAAACTTCTTAAAAAACTCGGTTGTGTTACAGCAGTGAGACGTGGGAGATTAAAGTAAGCATATAAGAAATATTTTCCTTTTTTATTACGCAGAAGCATATAGAGAAATATGCGCTATGTGTGGAACTGAAATTGGTTTGTGAAATTTTGTTTTGGAGCAAGCTTTACCACCTTCTAGTAGGCCAAATAGTATTGATGATGACCAACTAAAGTTTAAAGAAGCTTAAAGAAGCTGGTCGTCACCTAACGATTCGTGAGATTGCAGAAATAAGTGAAGAGGAAATCGATAATGAAAACAGCAACAAATTCCCGGGTCACCTACAATATTACGTTGGGATCATGAAATGATGTAAACACGGCACGCTTTCCTCTGGCGAAACTTGCAAATTTCTCAAGGCTGACTGTAATTAATATCATATGGGATTCTTACGTTATATTTTTGCCAACTATATATATATATATATTTTCGGTTCCAATAAAAGCATTGCGTGTAATTGTTTTCGTTTTCCAAAGTTTTTCTTTTTTTTCTTACAATATTTATTGAGTAAATATATGTATGTTTGTATGTTTTCTCGGTATAGAACTGAACGAATACTTAAGAAATTCTTAAAATTTTTCCTTTTTATTCATTTATTTATTTATTTATTTTTATTTTTTATATAAGATGTTCATGTTTAATGTTTTATTCATTTAAAATTTTATTTTTCTCGAAATTTTTTCACAATTATTTCATTTTCAACAAAGTGTAAAATTTAAATAAAAAATTATAGGAAATTAATATTAAAGCAAAGATAAACTTTTTCTGTTTTACATTTATATGTTTATGTTATAATGGTGAGGTCAAGTTTAATGTTTAAGAATTTTGTTGTGCTAGAAATTATTGACCAGTCGACTGATACGCTTATATAAAATATATAGTTTATATAATAATTGAGATGAAATTGAAAAATATCGCGACTTATTCATATCCATATTCGCTTCCCATGTCACGCGCGGTTTTTCCACGCAGCAATAGAAAAAAATTTTCACTTTTATATCTTAGTTGTTATTATAAAGTAAAAGTTCCGCAATGCTCGACATAGATAAGCTTTTCTGAAATGCAAGATGACAAGTAAGAAAATTATATTCGCCTTGAAGTGAATAATTATGTTAATCGGCGAATCGCGAAAATCGTCCTTGATTCTCGTTTTCTTATTTGTGATCGTATCACGATCGTTGGCATATTCAGCCAATTTTTCAATTTTTTGAGACTTTACGGGTTCTAGTAGCAGTACAGCAATAGCAAAAATTTATGCAAATATTCAGAACATAGAATTTCAGAATGTATTTATAGATCAGTTTGAGACAGGAATTTCTAACGTTACACCTTTCGAACGGTAATTTTGCATCAAATCCAACGCAGCTGTTAAGTGCCCAATGACGGTTAAATGCTTTTATTGGTTCCTCTGTGGAATTACGATGGAAATGAAATGAACGAAGCGAAAGAGAGCAAGAGAGGGAGAGAGAGAGAGAGAGAGAGAGATAGAGAGGTAGAGGGAATGCGATTATTTAAATATTTCCGAGTCCACGTGTGACTTGCGTTAACTAGCAACTTATGACTATGGTCTCACATGTTGATCTCCGTCTGAGTACTTTGATTTTAGCTGACTTAAGGATTTCGTCAAGACGCCTCGGACAACAAGCCGAATGTAATTCTTCTCTCTACCTAGGGTAGGATTTAATTCCACCATGAAAAGTGTTATACGATTTCCTTTATTTTTTCTATTTTGAAAACATCTGAGCGTTTTCTTCAATACTAAAGAAGGGAAAGGGAAAGGGAAAGGGAAAGCGATAGTAACGGCACGGGATTTAGTGGATGTGTACCGAAAGCGGCAAGGGTTATGCCTTCACCGATTGACCGCTCACAGAAGAGCTATCATCCAGTACGCTCTACCCGGTCTTGTCGACTTATTGTAGCTGCTGGTCTTGTTTACACGGCTAGGCGTAGAGCGAATTACATTTCCTTTATTTGTCGCTCCTCTTTGCGTGACTTTTCACACGGCAGTCTATTAAAAGTACAGATTATTGACATGCGCCTAAAACTAGATTATGTTGTTAAAATCTACGAGCACTTGTTTTGTTGTTAATTTCAAATAATATTCCAAAGTAAACTTAAATATGACTATGAATCGGACTATAGTATGCATTGTGGGTATGTGCAGTTAGGGCCTTGTGCAAACAACTTGACTAAGCTCCAGAAGAGAATTATTGGAGAAATAATCGTAATTAGGGAACCAAGAGGAAAATTGTATTTCTTCATATTTTATTTTATTTCCGGGGACGAAAGCGTAACTTGAATGAATACATGATGTCACAATGTATTCGTCACACTTCTTTCGTTACTAGTGTTTTTAACTTGCTTCGCAGAACACTTACTATGCAGTGAAAATTACTAACAAAAATAAAAAATAAAAATAATTTTTAACCTCTCTCAGAGTAGAACTAAAAGCGATTCAAACGTTGGAAAGAAGTTGTTGTTGTTATTTTTGGTTTTGTTGTATTAAAGAAAGTGATAATAAATTGTTTTTTTTTTTTTTTTTTTTTTTTTTTTATATATATGACCAATCGCTGAGGTGATATTCGTGTAACGCGGTGCGGAAAGAAGCGAGGAAAGAGAAAGGAAGAAAGAAATAGGGAGCTGGTGGCCGCAGCCTAGTGGATGTGTGCCCAATCGATAAACGTTATGACTTTACGACCAAAGTGAACTCTGCACGGCACCGAGATTTGAACCAACGAACACTCACTGACTTAATAGTCGCGAAACTATCTAAGAAGATGTCATTGTCGATCTTGGTATCCCCAGATGATTTTCTAAACTATACTAAAGTATTTCAGGCTCGATGAGATTGACTTGCCTTATCCCTTAATCGAGATTTGTTCGAAATTCATTTGATGAGCAGCGACAGTCTTTCGTCATATTTTAATACATTAAAAGGATTGTTTTAAAATCGTATGGTTTGCGTGCTATATAAGTGCATCCAAAGTGGTGCATCGAGCACCAAGCTAAGGGGGAAAGTAGAAGTGAATTTGAGAGACAAAAGAGCATTTCCAAAAGGGCAGTCGTCTCGTTGTATTTGACAATCTAACCGAAAAGTGTTTTTGTCCGAGACAATTCTTTACACATTTGAACTTTGCAGAGCAAACTATTATTTTCAAACAAAGAGAGGGGCATGCAATGATAAGAGAAGAAAATGTAAAAGCAGTTGATGAAATCGTTTTCTGTCATTCTCGCAACGAACTTGTAAAACAACCGAAACGTCGATCGAACTAATCTATCTCGTATATGGTTTGGTTTTTCCACATTAGTTAGTTAGTTGCTCGGGCATAACAGACGGATAAAAGATGATAATGTCGTCGTCATTCATTCTGCTGTTGGTTAAGGGTTTTAACTTAATTTTTACAGTTTCAAGTTAATTTGAAAAATGTTTGTTATTAACGAAAATTTGCGATATTCTTTTATTCGTTATTATATTCATATTAAATGCTTTGTTTTCGTTATAGGTTGTATAGAGAGAGGTTATGTCTAGGTTCGTATATAATGTTTTTATATATATTCTGGCATCACACTACGTTTATAAATTTCTTTGTTATTACTTTTAATTTCATTTTCAACTATAGTTTTTTAAGCGTTACAAAAATAGTGAATTTTTTTTCTTTTTCTTTTCTTTTCTTTTCTGTTTCTGTTCCTGTTTTTTTTTTTTTTTTTCTTTTAATTCTTTTGTCTAACAAATTTTGTTTTTCTACATGCAGAAAAAATTTGAAGAATTGTTTACAATTTATTTTTATTATTCTTTATCTTTCATGCTCTATGTACCACAGGTCTAATTTTGATTGAATTTAAGGGTGTTCTTCGTATAAACAGACGAAACGAAATGAATAAATAAAAAACGGAATTACAAATCGATATAATATTCGCTTTGCAGCGAATCTCATATACCCACCACCTAATGCAGTTCTTTGTTAATTGCCCTTGCCCTTGCCCTTGCCTTTGCCCTAGCCTTTGTCCTTGCGATCGCCAAGGCCAACACCAGCTATCAGTTATACACATATAGGATCGATTTATGGGTCTCGATGTCGAGTAAACTCGATCTCCTAACTTGAATATGTTTTCCGATCGAAAGATTTTTCATTCGATATTAAGTAAAATGCTCAACAGTTGTAAGCTCTCTTAACTCTCTCGAGTTTATTCGATATTGAAAACCATAAATTGGTCCCAGCTCATGATGCATCATACTTATTAGGTCCATTCATCAAGCGCGCGGTATAAATATTCTAAGCGAACATATGACCTTTACTCCACACTATGAAGCAATCTGCTCTTCATTTAACTCACTGTCTTCTGTTTCGAAAATCCTTTGAATTTCGAGAAATTTGAGGGAATTATTTGCAACAATTGGGCCTGATTTTCTCGACAGCTAAACAAGAAGATTTTCTCTTTATATTCACCTTTCCAAAAGATTTATCTAAAGCTTGTCCTTACCAAAAAAATGGAGTTTTTTGCAGAAATGTGTTCGTAAAGGTCAAACTAAGTTTCTCATTACCTTTCCTTTCATATCCATTATTTCCAAGCACCGATTCCCCAACAACCTTTAATCCGATCGATTGGTTAAGATTCGTATCCCCTAACACTAGGTAGGTAATTAATTCTATACATTGAAAAAGTTAATTACTTTAAATGGATTGGAATTTTTTTCATTTTTTTATTTTCGAAAAGATTTTAGTTTCTTAGAAACTATCAGCAATAAAAGCGGATAAATAGATGGAAACGAGTGTATTAGATATAAGACTTTGAATGTAATTAAAGTTTTTGCGGTAGTGATACAGACAGGCTTAGGTAAGAAAATTGTAAATTCGAAGATAATCAAAGTTTTACATGCTCTGCGGAAATACGCGTAAAGCTAATGTATCGCTATGATTGGGTAACGGGTATAAAAAAAATTATTAATGAAAATATAAAATATTTTATATAAAATTTTTCCATTATTCGTACGCAGACGTAAACATTTTTAAAAATTTATTGTTACAATTTATCCTTAAGAATGAAAGGACGGTTTTTAGTTATTTAAATTTTGTATACTTTTTCATATATGGAATCTGTGGTCTACTATTTTGTCTTGGAATGTACTTTTAAAATGGTTCCTGGATGTGATCTCTTAAATTTGATTTTTCCGATTCGTTGTACACCACCAGAGAATGTTTTTTATTTCTTTTTTATTTGGTTTTGCTCTGTTTTAATATGTTATTAAAAATAATAATAAATAAATAAACGGAAATGGTTTTCAAATATTTGGAATTTTTTTAAAAATTATTTTTTCCGATTTTATTAATACTAAATTATGTCATATTTTTTATTGTGGCTTTTTTTTTTTTTTTAATTTACTATGAATTTTGTTTTTTGTTTTTTTTTTGTTTTGTTTTTTGTTTTTTTTCCTTTTATATATGTTAATGCTCCCTCTTAGCTCATTATTTCACATAAGTTTTTTTATTATGATTTATTTTATGCGTATGTTTTTTTTTATTTTATTTAAATTAGCATATTACAGTTAACATTTAGAAAATTGTTTAAAAAGAAAAAAAAAAATATATATATATATATATGAAAACGAAAAACCGAAAAAAAAAAAAAATAGAAAAGAAAAGAACAAAACGTGAAAGTGAAAATTGAATATTCGCTATCATATTTCATTCTTGGTCTTAAATTAAAATTAGATAATATTATTAACATGTAAATATTTTTTTGTTTGTTTTTTGTCTACTTTTATTTATTGTTTAAACTAAAGAAGAAATACTTGATTAATATCGATTTTCTCGCTTTTTTTTTTGTTTTTTTGTTTAATTAGCGTTTTAAAATTATATAATAGTACACAAACAACAAAAGTAAAGTAATATGTTTTCGCTATTTTTATATATAAAATTCTTCTTTATTAATTTATTTATTTAATATTTTGGATGATTTTTTTTCTGCTAATAATACAAAAAGAGAAGAAAAACAGTTTAACATTTTCTTATTAAATTTTTTTTTTTTTTATTAATTATCCAATTTGTTATTAAATTAGTTGGTGGTGTTGGTAGTGTTGGCTTTGTTATCTTCCTTCTTAAATTTTTTATTTCTTCATTTTTTGTTTTTGTTTTTTCTTTTGTATTTTTTTCTTTACGACCACACTCTGTCCACATTTGTGTGTGTGTGTGTGTGTGTTTTTATTTTTTTTAGTTTGATGTATATAAATAATTATTGAATTTGTTTTTTTTTTTTTTTTGTAATTTATAAATTTAATCCGATTCATCATCTCTCTCATTAAATCCTGTCAGATCGACACTGGCAATCATACCTCGCGATACCGCATACTCAATTAACGCCAAGTGACAAAAAACATACTGGTCCGGCATTTGTATTGAATAGGCACGTTGAGAACGTATCTTTTCGACAGTGCCACGGATATCGGCGGTACCGACATCTTCCAAACGGGATATACAAATGTCCAAAGTAATAAAAGTACCTTCCGATTAAATGCAAAAGAGATTTTTAAATAGTAATATATATATATATATATATATATATATATATATATATATATATATATATACATATATACGATATAAAAATGTTAAGTATAATTTTTTCTTACCTGTTCTACCGATTCCTGCACTGCAATGTACGACAATGGGCGGACCACGTGGATGGCCAGCCCATGTATCGCCCAATGCTTGCACCATTTGTGTTTGTTTCTCACGCACTTTTTGCAAAAAATTAATCATGGCCATGGCTGAACTAGGTACACCATAATCTGGCCAACTGGTAAACTGCCAGTGTGACACATTTCTCACTTCGTCAGTCTGTGCAAGGAAGAGACATATTGATGTATAAATTCTATTTTGCGAATGTTTCGCCAGCCCTTACCTTTGTATTTCTCAATTCTAATGAGGCTACGGTGTAATCTTCATTGGTTTCTATACTAACTGTTCGTACGAGAAAATTACCAAATTCTAAGGAACTATTCTCCGATGGTTCCCAGTACTGGCCGCATTTAACGCGTCCGCGTTCCATAACGCGTGTTGTCATTACTATAACTAAACAATGCTGCTCCCAGATCATGCGCCAGAAATCATGGGATGTCTTTGGTAATGGACCTGAAAAATTTAAAAAAAAATTAATGACAAATTTTTTTTTTTTTTTTACATTCTTATGGAATTTAGGGAATACTTATTGTTCCCTATAAATTTTCGGGCCTGATTTCGTTAGTGAAAGAATCCTTGGCCGGATTTAAAGTTTCTTATTAAAGGCTACTCTTACCAAGCTTTACTTTCATTAAATCGATTCGCGCATGTCAAGTATGCGGCATGTTCCGGAGACAAATTTGAATAATTTATGTTCTATTTCATGATCAAATGTCAGGGCTTGACAAGTCGAAGTCAGTAAACCATAGTTAGAGAAGTTGAAAATTTTCAAGCTCTGCCAACGCTCGAAAAGAAAATACATTTAAAACACCTTATAATCGGGCATATCTTACCATTAAGTACCCTACACCACTCGGTTTAGTGCAATACTTCACTTGATCCCGTGATAATATAACGAGAACTATAGTTTATTTTCATATGGAACCATACTTTTCATGGAAGCCTCATATGAGATCGCGTACAACAAATTCAGCTACGTGGTCCAAATTTGTTACGGTCAATTTCGAATTACTGATGTGGATCAATTTTCATTATAAAAATTATTCATATTAAAAATTACTTCTTTTTGCCGTATAAAGGTTTAGTTTTCATGGGAATATGGGGGAATATGGTGTGGGAGCAAAATATTGATCTATGCGGTCAAAATTGGGTACCGTTAACTTTCATGTCAAATCATTATTATACCAAAACCTGCATCATAAACTATTAAAAATTCGATCTGTTCGCCTTATTTAAAAGATTTCTATTTCGTAGGACTATTTATATGAGAGACTTAAGACTTAAAAGATTAACTAATCCGATCTGAATTTTTCACACTATTTTAGAATGCCAAAATACTATTACTTAGCGATTTTTGTGAAAAAAAATTGATAATTTTGAATTTCTGTAATGACATCTTCAAAATAGGGCGTTAGATGGGGAATAGTTGCCGATGCAATTCAAATCGATTTTCAATAAAGTTTGTCCTTGGAATAAAAAATATCGAGTTCATCAAAAATTGCGAACTGTACATTCAATGCGAAAATACATAGGCGGACATCAGATGGACAGATGGACAGACTAGGTAAAATCGATTCAGAAAGTGATTTGGATATTCGAATATTCTCGTGACTCGTAATGCAGATGCTTATCTTTTTATGCGCATTGTTCGCGCTATAAGCACAAGGTGATGAATATCTACCACAATCATTTAATGTTAAGATTAACGCAGTTCGGTGGCGCCATTTATTTCTATAGAAACGTTTCCATAGTGTTGTTGTGGCAGGTATTCATTGTAGATAGAAGCTGAAGAAATATCAATATTCTGTTAATCTCTTTTAAATGAGATGAGAGATAAAGTATTATATTTCATACTTCACTTAACTCCAATCAAATTCATTGCTTTGAATTTTTCAAATCTACACCACGGTATTACCAAATTCTTTATATATTTCTCGTATTGGAAGTGGAATTGATTTTGTAAACAAGATGCATAAGTACTTGATTCCGTCCGAAATGTAATGCAATGTTCAGTTGTTCGCATTGAATGACAGTAGATCTAATAGTTGAGTAACTATTTTACGATTATCTCACTTGGCCATAGACGCAATACCTTCCTTCGTTTAGAGTATTTTGTTGAGTATTTAAAAAAAAAAAAAAAAAAAAAAAAAAAAAAACGAAGAAAAGTCATGAAATATTTTAGTAAAACCATATATGAAACGCGTATATATTATATATGTATATATATGTAAATAAATGCAATATATGCCTCATTTCCCTTTTTTCATTCTTTTATCTGCACTTTTATAGATTTTAATGTTTTTCTTGCACATTTCTTAATTTGCCTTGGCTTGGCTTGGCTCGGCTTGGCTTGGCTCGGCTTGGCTCGGTGTGTACACGTTCACATGTCTATAGTGTGCATATTGTTTGTATGTGTGTGTGTATTTCATTTTATATAAATAATCTTCTGTAGATATATAAATATGTACTTTGTTACTTTCTTTCCTCTGCAGTCTCCTCACGAGTCTTGTTCACTATGCTCTGCTATATGTTCCATCATACATTCAATTAATGAACGTCCTTGTGTATTTTTACTTTTGTCAGAATGCGGTTTTTTTTATATATTGATTTTTATTTTCTTTTTCAATTTTTTTTTGTCTTCTAGAAAAAAACGTTGTGGTGACTTTTGTTTTTTATATAAGCGTCATCACTTTCAAATATATATATATATATATATATATGTATGTATATGATAGATAAAGTATATTAATTATGTTAATTAATTGGTAACATTTAAAAATCGCGAGCATCCAATTACCCGAGCAACTTGAGATTACAAATCAATTTCGATTAAGTTGTGCTTTTTCTCTCAACGCTACGACTAAGAACACGCGAAATTATGTATAAAAACTTGCTTAGAACATTTATTGAAACCTTAATATTCATATCCTTCTTAACTGCCTTTATGCCTTTCATAGGTCATGTATGACAATAGAGCACATGCACGCACATATTCGCTCAAAAATTGAAAGGTAATAAAAAATGTTAGAAAAATAAAAACGAAAAAAAAAAAAACGAAGCTGTGAAGACCTAATACATATTTAAAGACCCTAAACGGGGGAAGTTTGCATAGCCTTTACTTCAAGCTGTTCTGGGTTGTAATTTAGAAAAAAAAAAAAAAGAACGACTTTTTACTTTCCCCGAAAAACGTTTCTATGTATCCATCAAAATCTATTTTGTCTCCTTTGAAGTAATCCCTCCCTTGAATACAATACACTTGTGCCAGTGCCGTTTCCAATCGCCAAAGCACTTCTGATATACGCTTTTTAGTATGGCCTTGAGCTCTTCCAGCGATGCGGTCTCTCGCATGCCGTCGTTTCATGCAACTTTTCAGTTTTGTGAACAGGAAAAAATTGTAGGCGTCCATGACCGATGAGTACGATGACTGAGGCATAGTTACGATGTGGTTGTTGGCCAAAATTTTACGAACAAGCAATGATGGGTGAGCTGGCGCATTATCATGCCACCGGCCGATATGTCGACATCCTCAACAAGTTCTCTAATAGTGATTCGTTCGACGATTCTCCACAACAGTTTTCTTCAATGTTCATTGGTTCTTGACATACATACTGCGGCGTCGATCGGGACATCGGGCATCGTCATTAATATCTATTCGGAGTTCTGCGAAGAACTGGTACCGCTTATAAACATTTTTTTTTACTCAAAGTAGTCTCGCCAAAAACCCAGCCCAGTCAACATAGTACGCGAATTGGAACACTTTACTCGATTTTTCCCACAAGATTTAATACAGATTCCTTGATCCATAGTGAAAATGCAAAATGGCTGATAATGTCAATATATCTTGGAGAAGAGATCGTGTATCGATATAGTAAAAAAAGAAAATTCGAAAAACGAATTAAAAATTTGAAAAGATCACCTTTTCATTTTGAACACACCTCGCCCCTAGATAAGATTTTGAATCTTATTCTACCTGAAACTAAAAAATTTCTCATATTTGTACTTGTGTCAACTTAAAAGATCCTCGCACTGTTTTTATGTTTCAGGGCAAATGAGAAGCTAGCTCTCGATAGCGAGACTGAGAATCGATACCAGATATTTTATTAGTTAATGGCCAAAAATTATGGTTAATAATAAGGATTTCAAATTTATTCTAAATTTGCATGCAAAAGTGGTCTCCACAGGTCAACTGAATCTTTTGCAATTAATTTTTTTATATTCGCTAAAAAATTGATAGATATCGAGAATTCCGCTCCAAGGCGAATGTATAGCTTTCTTGCTTGCTTTTGCATAAGCGGCTGCCATCATTGCGTATTTTTCTCCATGAAGCCGTATACCCCATTTAAATTACATTCACTTTTGCAACCTACTTTTTGCTTTTTTTTTTTCTTTTTTTTTTTTCTCTCATTTACTTAAGCTACTGTGGGGTCAATCCAATGACATGGAATGAATGAATTGCGATTTGTAGCTTTGTAACAACCATTACATCTCTGATTGCCTTACTAAGCAATGCACACATATCTGTATATATGTATATATATATAGCACTATATATATATATATATATATAGAGCACTATGTAAAGTGCATATACTTTGAAAAGTAAGAAGGAGAAGAGAAAAAGTCGACTTTTTCCGTTCGTAAAAGAAAAGTTACGCAAAGAGACTAAATTTAATAACGTAACACTTCCCCAATTATACGAAGAAGTGTGATAATTAAAATCCGGCAATAGGCATCAAAGTTGCAGACAATGACGCTTGTGACCTTTACATCTTTTCGACTTTTATGAACGAAGCTACTGAAAGTTACTTTGTGGTACATAACATATATATGTAAACTAGATTTTCGGAGAAACAAAAAAAAAAAAAAAAAAAAAGGAGGTTTTTTTTTTTTTTTTTTTTTTTTCTTGTTGTTTTTTTTTTTTTCGTATTTACCCTTCTAATGATGATTTTTTCATGAGCAAAATAACATTTTTCACACGTTGAAATTATTATTCATTCATGGTATGAAGCTTTTAGAATAGGAATATAACGGATAAAATTTTTTAATAAGTTAACCTTGACCTCCTAATATTATGCATATATTGCGTGCATTTTAATAAAAATAAGATTTAATTACAAACGTTGACGTCTTATGAATAATTAAAGAAGAACTAATAACACATTAAATGTTGAAGCGTAATAAAACAATTGCTTTGATATCAAAGGGAAGGCCGCGCTATAAGCGACTCTTTTTTTTTTTTTTTTTGTTTTTTTTTTTTTTTTTAATGCATTATTTTAAATAAGTAAATTTTGCATAAAAGATTTCGCATTCGCGACCGTTTTCATTAGTATAGGATGGGTATTGTACGAACTCCTCAATCTCGTTAACTGACTAATGTTCGAGAGAATGACAAACGAAGCTAATGATGAAATTCAGTTGTTAGGGTTTTATTTGCTTAGTTAAGTGAATGCGATGGTGCATTACATTGGCGCTCGCAATAAAAATGGGAAAAAGTGGAGCGCAAGCAGCTGCTTTATATAATATGTATGATCAAGACTAACAACAACAACAACAACAAACAACAAACAACAAACAATTTGGGTGTTTGTATTAGCCTAACAAAATAATTAAGGTCATCCTAGGCATTATCAACGATACGACCATTAATTTTGAGGCAAAATTTTAAATGCGGTTTTTGTTAAAATAAAGAAAAAATTATTTATTTATTTACTTTTTTTTTTTTTTTCTTTTTTTTTTTTTTTTTTTTTTGGCAGTTTTTTGCTATTTACCTTGAGTTGAGATATATGCGTTTTTCTGCTTGTAGCCATCTACAAAATTGGCATTAATATAATCGGATGATTCGTCGCCATCGATACGAGAAAGCACCACTCGGCTATGATCGTAACAGAGTACATCTGTGTAACGATTCTTGCTCAAGTTATTACGTATTCTGTTAATAACACAAATATTTAAATATTAAATGAATGATTAGTTTTTTGTTCTTTTGAAGAAGTTGTATGGCTGCACTACTTACCTGGCATGAGTAAATGTGCCTTCAGGCGCTCTACTACGTATGTCGGTATACTCTTTAATCAGGCCTTTACGGCCGAGTGTTTTTACCATTTGAACAATTTGTTCAATTGTTTTCGGATCGCCCTCTTGCCCAGCCAGACTGTCGTCATCACTAAACCCAGATGAGGCACTACTAGGTGGGTTCTCTGTTGTCCAAAAATCACTGAGACCCGTTTGTGTACCAACAACACCACCACCGCCACCACCGCCGCCGCCGCCGCCGCCGCCGCAGACGCCACCACCACCACCACCACCACCACTACTACTATTATTTACAGACTGAACAATTACACCGTTAACCAGAGGGGTTGCAGCTTTTATTGTTGACGGTAACGTTACCGCAAGATCAGAATGATAATTAGTATCACTGTTGCCGCTATCCTCGATCAAAGCAATCAATTTATTATTTGTTGGACTATTGACTATTGGTATGACGGCTGAAGTATGCTGACGATTGTGACCATTGGTTAAGGTTGTTGCGGTATTTTCGTTTAATTCATTCGCTGTCAAAAAACCGTTTATTATATGATGTTGATTGTTAATCTCCGTAGCAATGTTCGTAATATTTTGGTTTTGATTGTTCGTGTTCGTGCTTATTGATGTTATTGTCGCTGCTAGACCACCAATATTGGTGAGCAATTCGTCTTCACGATTCGTCATCGATTTGCGACAATGCGATAACCATGTATTATGATCAATCTCCAGCGTACCACCAAGATGTATAGGTAACGCTGCGCGTGGCACGTGCAAGCTTAGCGTCGGCACAGACACAGTAAATACTCGTTCCCGCAATTTCTCCCGCACAAATAAACGCAATATTTTGAAAGGTGCCTTAAACCACAACGGTGCGGTAACAATGAGAACTTTTTTCAGACGAGCCGGGTAACCTCCCTAAAAGAGAAATCAATGTTTTTTTTTTTTTTTTTTTTTTTTTAGAATTTTGGGTTTGGGCGGGGGGGGGGGGGGGGGGGGGGGGGGGG
>KK502403.1:4436032-4449139 GCA_000688735.1 Glossina austeni
AAATGTTTTTTTTTTTTTTTTTTTTTCTTTAGAATTGTGTGTATGGCTGTGCGGGTGTGTGTGTGTGTGTGTGTGTGTGTGTACGCGTGTGCGATTACAAAAGTAAATTCAATTAAAATTGAAACAATGGAACGAACATTGGCAACAATTCGATTTACATTTTCGTTTGAAAATTTTCTTGTGTGTGTGTGGCATTCTTTTAATCATAATTCAATTAAAAAAAAAAAAAAGCAAATTTATTATTTTTTTTTTTTTCTTTTTAAATTATTTTCAGAACTTGAGTGAATTCATCATTCATTCGAATGTGATTTGTAATATTTGTAATAATGCAAAGAAATCAATATAAAAATTTCAATATTTTACTTTTACTATACAGTTTAGCGAAAGACTGGCTATATATATACATATATATATATATATATAGATTGGTTGATTGACACACCCATAATTAATAAAATATCTTGCACGCTTTATGATAGACTCTTGAGATATCAAAGGGGAGGGGAAGGAGGTGGAGGAGCATACAAAAGATTCTTTTCAAGCCGAATATAATTTCGTGAAGTGCTTTATGACTGCCATTCATAAAAATTATATTTTCCAACGAACACTTTTCTTAAGAAAGCTGTCGAAAATATCTAAAGAGGGATTTTTTAAAAACAATTATGAAATTATAATGTAAAAATCATCGTATCCGAGTAGGCAGGAGATCTCGTCTAATAATCGAACAGTCATGGGTTCAAATTTATTTCTCTCTCTATGAATTACTTATAATAATTAATAGTAGTAACGCGAGGACTTTATCAACAAAATTATGGTCACTCTTAATAACGCTTCAGTCAATATCTACCCCATCTTAGGACTACTGATTGTCAATAATTGGGGGTCAAGTTAAAAAGTGATTCGAAATTATTTTTAGTTACAAATTTTAGTTGGGTTTACTATCGTTATGACTGTTGATGAACTTGGAAAGCAAAATTAAAGCAAATCTATATTGCAATAGGACAAGAATCGTAACTTAGTTACCTCAAATGCCGGGAACCATTTTCTCAAAACATATTTTTAAAACTTCGAGTAAGTGAAGAAAATCATGCAAAAAATTAATTTCAAGAAATTTCATTGAATTCTGTCTCTCCGTTATATGTAATTGATAGAAGACAGAGAGACGAATATCGAAATTGTTTTCCAACCTTTTATATATGTATGATATAATAAATGTTAATATGTGAGTAATTTTTTCGAAAGTTGAACATGGATCTTTCTAATCTGTCATATAGTGTTATGTAACCGAGAAAGACTCATACGCTTATACTCTACATCACTTGTGATACAAGTATATGCGAATCTATACAACACTTAGAAGGACGTGGGATGTACCGATCGATTTCGAAATCATTTTTTGAATCGATTTAAGTTTGTCTGTCCCCCTGTCCGTCTCATGTTTTAACCAACAGATTTAACCAACAGATCAAACAATTTTTAAGAAGACATGAAGACATTTGTTGCACCGACGTGTTTTCGATCAAGGACGAACGCTATTGAAAATAGTTCGGATTGGACCAATTTATCGAACGTATCCGATACATGGCCTTACGTTGCAAAGTCCGAACGCTTACAGATGCGCGCGCAAAACATTCTTCTTAAAAAGAGTTTCTCAAAACATGTTTCATTTGGAACCTGTTTTCGTTGTTGTTGTTGTTGTAAAAATACTTTCACTTTGGAAGTTAAAATTTCTTTTTGAAGTTTAAAAATTATTTCTTTCTATTCATCTTCATCGTCAAGATAAATTTAAGTTTTAACAGTAAGATGTTAGGGGAGCGTGTAAACGAAGAAAAAGCTCTCCTACACCGAAGAGTCGTACCCTTTATATAAAGTGATAGTTACTCATCGGTACACCCAACGTACAATTACGAAATGAATTGTTTATGCTGTTTAAGGTTAAAGTTATAAAAAGAAAAAAAGAAAAAAAAAAAAAAAATTATAAGATAATAATACCTTAACAAAATAACGGTTTGGCAAGGATTCTAAATTATTTACGATTTTTCAAACACATTTCCACATTATTGCCAAACGACATCGTACCGTAGAATTTGAATGAGTTTTTCATTCTTTTGTTTTGCGTTGTAAATGAGATAATGGCATGGATGACACAATAAAACGATGCTACTCAGTTTTTGTTTTTTTTTTTTTTTATTTTTCATATGTATATGTATATGTATGTGTGCAGGCAATCATTGTTGTCAGAAAAGTAAACATTTTAATCGTAACTAGAAGTACCGCACTCCGACGAAAATAATCGGTTTAAATATATAAAAGCATAAGAGGTACACTTCCAGTGAGAAGTGGGTATTATTGCATGCAACTACGTCCCGTACGCATTTACATGAACAGGTGCACCAACATCATAGATATATGCTACAACAATATGTACAATGTTTGCTTAGCCTGACATTTTAAAGCAAGCAATCTATTTATGCTGCCTCCTGTCCCCTCAATTGAAATTGTCAACGAAAAGCGAAAGCGATCACTAAAGCCATGGAATGGAATTGACATCCGAGTTAATCAGTGCGCCTAGGTTGGGTGATGTATGTCGCAAAAAGGTAAAAAGATTTCTATTTATATTAGCAAGATATGTACGACATATGAACTTATGTCCAGCTTGGAAATGAAATTATTTTCACATCGGCATATAGTGCATCGGCCTTCCAGGTGCACCGACACCGTACAGACAGCATATTTACTTGGTAAGCGGTAAGCGTTTTTGCATGAAATTGCATCGTCCGTTATCGCATGAAGGCGCATGAAGGAGGTTTTGGTCTGCCCAAGAGAGAAACATTTTCACGATAGTAATAACTTTGTAACTGACATATAAAAATATATAAAAAGTTGTCCGCACTCCGCTCTATCCACAGATGAAAATGTATTTACAAAATGTTCTTAAAAATAACAAGTAAAAGCAAAAGTATAATGGACGATGGGCTCAACATTAAATATCTTACAATGATTCATATAACGAGTTTTCAAAATAAGGCGTTACATGGGGAAACGTAGTTCGAGACGAACCATTTTCAATAGCGTTCGTCCCTTGGACTACACACATCGGTGTATCAAGTTTCGTCAATATATGTCGAAAATTTGCGATATGTAGATTGAATACACCAATATAATACAGACGGACAGACAGACAAGTTTAGATTAATTCAAAAATTGAATTAGAAAGCAATTCTGAATCGATCGGTATAATAAAAGATATGCTATATCTCAAGTCGTCCTGGGTGTTGTATACATCTGTACAAACTGTGTAGAGTTCAAAAAGCATAAAATTTCATGAAATTCGATTTACGCCAATAGTTTAAAATTTAAAATGGAAAAAATTAATTCGAAATGTTTTCCAAGTGTTTTGTTTAAAAGATTCTAAAATTTATATTTTCATATCAACGCGATAAGAACCTGTTCGCCTCAATAGCCGTATAAGAAACGTATGTTTTCCTGTCCATGTATATAAATATCTTAATGCGATTCGCAGCTTTACCGTAGCCTTACGGCGAATCGATTCGTCATGAAACGTTACCCAGAATCCGAGTCATTCGAAATTTTGAAAAATAAAAATTTATATCACATATGCAAAGTTTCAATTGTACTCGATTCCTATCCCATACCCATTATACCCATTACCGCTATCCTATAAAAGATTGAAAAAAGATAGAAAAAATAAATTTGCATACTCTAGAGTAATGGGTGGGCGTGGCTACTTTTTTCTACTTTTGTAATATAATTTTGTAGGAATTTGTATCGTATATCTGTTGTAACTTATGAATAACGAGCAACAGACACGAACAGCAAAGATGTTCTCAGTGTTGGCTGTGTAGACATGTGAACGTTGTGGGCGTGTCCGTTGATGTGCTTGGGCCATTTTCAAACTTTTTTACAGATTTGTAGGCGAACGGCAGAATGTGTACCACAGATACTACACAATTCGGCAAACGGACATATGGACCGACGGACATGCTTAGGTGCATTCCGAATTCGAAATTCCGAAAGAATTGCCAACTCTGTGCGTTATAAAGGCATTGAAAAAAAAGAATTAAACTTTGATTCCCTATAATATTGGACAGGCATGGTCAAATTCTGCCCATTTTTCTTCCTCTAGGAATATACGGGAAAATTTTTGTATATTTATTTGCTGCAGTTTATGAGCAATGAGCGAAAAAATAATTTTTTATTGCATTTGCAGAACAGAAGTGTTCTCAGTTTACGTCATGCTGTAGAGGTGTCCTTCAACTGATTTGGCCCATTTTCAAAATATATATCTGCGCGGAAGAATTACCCATTATTCTGTCAAATTTGAAGTCGATAGCTTCACTTTTGCTTCCAGGGTAATGTTTGCGCCAGGACTTGACACGGACAGACATGCTTAAAACGATTCAGAATTTGATGCTGATTGTTGTGGGGGAGGGGGGGGGGTGGGGGGGGGGGGGGGGGGGGGGTCTCGGAAGCTTCTGTCTGGGTGTTGCCAACGTTTCGATAAAATTAATATACTTCTTATCCTTCGGTGATGAGCATAAGAAAAACACTTTTTCTCATTACGGATCTTTTTTGAATATTTAATTAAAATGGAAGCACAAGATTTATTCGTTTTCAATTTCCTTTCAATTAAACGAAAATTATTGCATTTTATCCTTAAATAAATAGATTTTTCAAGTAAATATTTATAATAAACGTTTTTTTTATTTATACTGTTTTCCTATTTATTTTTCTGCTTTAAATTTGCATTTTTCACCAAATTCTCTGCATAAATAAACGAACGGGAGGAAAAGGGAAACTGCAGACAAAAAAATTTAAAGTTCGCAAGTGTGATTTAAAGAGATTAGCAGGGAGATGCAAATACGAATGCGGGCTAAACACATTTTGCTCTTCATACCAATTGAAAATTTAAGGAATTTACGATTTTTCTGCAATATATTCGATCGTATCCGATTTTTGAAGTGAAGTGTGAGCGTCCAATATGTGTGCAACTTTTCTTTTATAACATACTTCTTCGTACTCTGTTCGATACCATTTTTGCATCAAAACTTTATATGGCCTTGATATTCATTTATGCCTAATGTTAGATCGTCATCTTCTATAATCTACCTACGATCCACAAACCTACGACCTTTTCAAATGTTCATTGTTACGATTTATTTTTCTCAGTGTTTAATGGTCTTTGTACCCTACATCAGTTGTGATAAACGGTTTATTATATTTGTGCGGACATGTGTGTGTACACCCAAAACGACCTAAGATAGACTTGTCTTCTATTTTATCAAATCGATATAAAATCATTTTTGAAATCGATCTTGCAGCTTGTCTGTCCGTCTGATGTCTGCCCATGTAGTTTGACGTTCAACCGATAGGTTGCAATCTTTGGAAAAATTTAGTACACTGACATTCTTGGACCCGAGGACGAATGCTATTGAAAACAATTCGGATCGGTCCATTTTTTCGACCATTCTTCATATAAAGCCTTCTTTTAAATATATTACAATTTTCAAAAAGTTTCGATAAAAGTCGCTGAGTAATAGCCTAGAATAGCCTGAACGCCTAGATCCAGTTGAGGCAATTTTTTGAACTTCATCTTACCATAAACGGTCCTACGAAAACCGAGTCTTTATATGTTGAAAATGTCGAATATTCAATAATTTTTGGTGATATAATAGTAAATCGACCGAGAAATCCACTTTACCGGACCATGCGGACCATGTAGGACTACAGTTTGTATACCAAAAACGGTTAATTGATGAAAACTTGTTCAAGATAGTAATTTGACATAAACATTAAGTGGAACAAATTTGAACTAAAAAGATCTATTTCTTGGACCCCAATCCATATCAGATACCTCATGTGGACTGCTAAGCACTCCCGAAAAACATTTAATTTTTTTTTATTTTATATATTATATAAAGTAAAAAAAAAAAAGTAAGGTTAGGAAATTTGGATTAGATTGCGCATAGCTGGGACCTCTTAAAATTGTTAAATTTACGCCACCCGTTGCGATGTTTGGAGCAGCCACCAATAGCCTGATTTTCATGAAAGGTATGCTTTTGCACGAAAATAATATATTATTGTTAAAACGAGTGGGTAACTGTATTAGACGAAGGGTGTAGGGTATTTAATGGTCGGTCTTGCCCGACTATAATGTTATTACTTTTTTAATCTTGGATTTTTAGTCGATCAAGCAATGCTTGTACGAAATTTGAAAAACTTATTTTCATTTCTTCTGCGACTGCGACTGCGTCAATTCGACTAAAAAAGAGGAGGTGATCAAAATATTCTACTTTTCGTAGAATATGCAGATATATGGAGCAAGACGTCGTTAGTTTTAGTGTTGGACAACAGCTCTAAGCTTAAGTAACGCGTATAATGAGCTGTTATGCAGGCATCTATAAAAAGCTTATTACGAGCTACGAGCTATATCTTGAACTTGAGAATTTCTACTGATTCCGCAGAAAGTAAAAACGATATCTAACTATAATGAAAAATTGAAATTGCAAAAAACCATTTGACTTTTCTTGGCAATACTTCAAAGTCGTGATCTTTATTTCAATAGACGACATAGACGACAATAACGATTATGAATCAGCGAACAAGCAGCACAAGTTACAATCGTGATCTCAGTAAACGTGAGCAGATGCCATCATATGTTATGATTTTTACGAAAGCATAGGCAGAAAGGAAGGGATAATACATAAGAGGGAGACGCCTATAACACATCGGTCCGGAAAAAACAAATCCATATTATTGGCAAAAAGCGTGAACGATTCGAATGGCAACACAACAACAACATTTTCAAGTAATTTTTGTTCATTTATGTACGAACTGCGGTGACGCTTTAGTGACGTTAATTTGATTATTTTCAAAAGGCTTACAACAAATTTTTTTTTTTTTTTTTTTTAAATTAAATTTTGCTTTGCGATGGGAGCAAATATTGCTCTTCAAAGTCACCAGTGGTTCAAAGAGTTGTACGGTAACTGGAGTTTGTCGTTAGTTTGGCTGATTTTAAACGAGATCACATGCCCATCGCTGATGCTACACGTAGTGGGCACTTCTAAGAGTTGGTTACACCAGGAAATATGAAAAAAATATTTCAAATGAAATTGAAAGAGTTGACCGACATCCTAAAGTTGTGAAAAGACAATGAATTCAATATTTTGTATGAAACATGGACATATAAGGAGGATTTTCTTCAATGAAATAAATGCATCGTACCGCTAGTCAATTGTGAGAATAGAAGTATTGTTTGAATTGAAAGTCGAATTGCTGTCCCACTCATCGTATTTGTCGAGATCTGGGCAAAAGTAAATTTCAAAACGATGTTCCCGACAACAAGATTTGAAGCATCCAGAGCTTACTGATTATTAGAGGTCTGGACAAATTGTTCTATAAAAAAAGCACTGAGAACAGCCTTGTATTGTATTATATTGTATCAATCTTACGAGAGACTAAATTGATAAATAAATGAAATCGAAAAAATGCTATTTTCCTTGCATTGTCTCTGGAATTATTGACTGATGTATTAGTGCGCGCGGCTCGTGTAAAGCTTACCAAATTGTCTACAGCATTTCTCTGATCGGTATGAAAATAATGATTATCCTTTTTCACGTATTACAAAAAAATGTAGGACAAGGAAAAGAAACAATCATTGAGAGAGAAATGCTGTTATATTCTATAGAGCAAAAGATTTTCAAAAAAAAATTTTTCCCATAAAAAAAAAAAAAAAAAAAAAAAAAAAAAAAAAAAAAAAAAAAAAAAAAAAATATATTTCATGTGCAAATGGAAATAAATAATTTTTTTCTCCGAGATATTGTTTAAATATTACATTTGCGTGTTTGTGGGTTTGTGTGTGTGTGTGTGTGTGTATGTGTGTGTGTGTATGATGGGAATGATTTTGCAAAAACTTTTTCATGTAATTACCTCCCGCTTACCCTTATCGTAAATTCCATGAAAAACAATGCAACAATGAAAGCAATGGATATAATGAATCTTTTGGCTTGGCAAACGTATATGCATGTGGTGGTGTATTGAATAACACCCTCCTCCTTATAACACTTTTTGTGCAAATATTTTTTTTTTTTTTTCCTATATATTGGAACACCGGGCAATTTATTTTGTAAAACAAATACAAACTTATTATGATATTGAAAAAAAAAAAAAAAAAAAAAAAAAAAAAAATTGAAATGATTTAAAAAACAAAATAATTTACGTGTTCATGACTTTGCTTATCGCTAAAAAAAAAAAAAAAAAAAAAACAAAAAAAATGGCAGATGTAGAGATTAGACATTCTATGTACAGGTGACGGAAGTAGAGAAAAATGCTTTTGTATGATTAATACAATGGGACGGTATGGGACGGTGGTATCATTACAAGACTAATACTGAACCGATTAAAAATAATTTGCTTTATTTAGATAATCATTCTCTCTCACTTTCTAATATGATCGCTTTTCTAATTTTTTTTTTTTGCGGGTTTGGCTAACTTTATGTGCATTACGCCACATCAGCTTAAATCTGCCATTTTTAGGGGAAGCGTTTGACATGTGTACAGAGATTATTTTACATAAAATTGAATTGAAAATTTCATTTCTGCCAAAAGTCATTTTCCGCGAATTTTCAGAGAAGAAATTTAACTTCCGGATGGGGTTGGGAGCTAATTTTCATTTGATGCAAAACCATTGCATATAATTGATTTGATCGCTATATTTGCCTGACGCATAAATTAAAAGCCACTTCAAAAAATATGCCTAGACTTCGCGAACTTATAAGGAAACGTCATGATCTTCAAAAATTCGCTTAACGTATGATTGTTACCAAAGAACCCATAGGAAGCATTTATCCGCGGGAAGAATATTTTTAGGCGTTGCATGCGCAGAAATGTTGTAGAAATTTGATAGCATTTAAAATCCGTTTATTGTGTCTCACGATTACCTAAACGCCATAGAAAGTACTTGAACGAAAGAAGCGGCCGATATACGCTAAGAGAATGTTTTAGAGGCATTTGATGATTCGTTGTCGAGAAGTTCGCAAAATGCAACAACAACGAATCAAAATTTCTTTTTCTATATATATATGTATATGTGTATGAATTTTTTTTTTTTTTTTTTTTAATTTTTGTTTCTTTAAATTAAACCGATTACTCAGGACGTGTCCCTTATACGTGTAAAACATGGTGACGGCACAGCAAGGAGTACTGATTGGCCGCAGCCTAATAGGCCAGGTGTTGTGCCTTTCCCGATGTAGTACTCACTATAGCTGGGATCAAGTGTAGCCTACTGCACTCAGATTTGGAACCGTAAATGCCGACTTGCTAGTCGCGGTAGTTTGGATTAAACAAAAAGAAGGTTAGGTATCCTTGACGATTAATGAGAAGATGTTCTTTAAAACTTCACTTCCTTGGCATTTAAAAATATTTCGATTACTTATAACGATTTAGAAAATTATTTCATAATATTTTATATATGTATATAGTCAGTTGGTTAGACTAGTTCTTTTTACTTGGCAATTGAAATCTTGCTTTTGTAAATTATTTCACTTGGCCCGTGGATGCGCTCGGATACTATTTTAATTAATCAATCCGAACTTCTTACAATAGGCAGAGCTAATTGCTATATATATATATATAGATGTCTATGGTGTAAGTACCAAAAAAAAAAAAAAAAAAAATTGCTTCTTAAAGATATGTTCTGCTTATATGTATATGAGAATATAATAATTAAAGAAATAAAAATCGGTGATCATAGGCATGTAAATATGAAAATGAAATTGTTGCTCAAAAAAAGAAAAAAAAACACGTTTATTGTAGGAAATTAAATAGGGTTTTAAGCGTAGCTTGATAAGCGGGTGGGTGACCTAACGATGTAGACAAGTGGTAATCGATTATTGAGTAAATCGCTTGGATTAGTACTTCCCAGTTGAGTGTTTTCAATATGTTGCGAATCGATTTTTCAATATGTATGGATGGACGGATGACATGTAAAAACATGCCTGTTGTCTTGCTTTGTTTTGATATTTTTTGGTCGTTTTTTGAGCATAAAATGAATTAATTGGTGTTGGTAGGGTTTGCTCTTAATCCCTTATTCACCCCTTAAAGGATCCCGTGCTTCTGACCCCATCAAACACAAAATATCATCTTCTCGCTGCAGGAATATGGGCTTGCTACCATGTTGATGGTAAGTACTGATCCATTTATATATATTTGAACCTGGGATTTTCAAGATTAGTCCATTCCAAATAAGGATATGGGATTTTCAAAATTAATTCATCCCAAATGGGGCCGTGACGCCGAAGGCACATCTTCTTGTATGTTGAATGCTATTAAAAATGTTGCTTGTATATGGTTGCGCCGACATTCCTTATTCAGATGTCAATAACGCAGTTTGACATTAACTGCATTGATAGGTGGGGCCACATCTATGGGCAAATTTCGTGTAATGAGCGGGGACATCAGGGTTGTTGTCACCTTAAATTGCAGCCTGCCTTTTATTGCCCAATTTGAAAGTGACATTCAAGTCTTACAAATATTAGATGGGTGGACAGATGGACAAACTCATATGCCTAGATCGATTACGAATTTGATGCGACTTACGAGTCTCCGAAGTCTCTTTCTGCGTGTTGCAAACGTGCTGGCAAATTTAATATACCCCCGTTTACTAACGAAACAAAGTTCGCAATAAAAGAATAGAGATACAATTTTGACTCACACAGTCATTCCATGTTTTGTATTTTAAATGATTTATTAGCTTTGTTAAATGTTACAATGGATGAACGATTTTATTACTTATTTCACAAAACCAAAAATAAATAAATAAATAAATTAAATCAGCAAAGCGTATCAATACTAATATAATAAAAAGCGCGAATTCAAAACGAAAGCTATTGTCCGAAAACAGAAGCGAGATCATTAAGTTCATCACTAAAAATGGCGAACAAAGGTATGAAATGAACGAAGAGATTTCATCGAAGCCTGTCGACTCGATTGCTGAAAGAAGTGCTGCTTATTGGGCGGACGAGCAAAAAAAAAGCTCGTCTCTCAAAATTTAATATACAGTAGCGTCCAATATACGTCAGCCCTTCGTCAGCCAGATTTCCGTTCCATTTCTGCTACAAATATATACAGAATATAAAAACTAACAGGATTGAATCAGATAGCAAAACATTTTGTCGCCGTCGAAAAGACGAAGCGCACAATGCAATGTACGGCCGAAAAATCATTAAACATGACAGAGATAGTATGTGTCTGATGCGCTCTTTCCTGCCACGGAGTAGCAGTCATCAGATGAATAAAGAGCCAAACGAAGAGTTTCCAACATTTGGACCTATTAAAAAGCACACTGATTCCGTATTATTATGTTAATCGCAAATCGCAATGTGATTGGTTTGGGCAAAAAAATACTAAAGTTTTGGAATAGTTAGCAAAGAACAATCGAAGGTAAGAAAGAAGAAAGGACTGGAATCTCGCTAAACTTTAGTCGAAATTTGTTTGAAATTCATAGTAAATTTTAGGAAAGCATCAAGAAGAAGCTTCCACACCGAAGGAAAATTTGTCAGACACTGACCTCCAAACATTGGACAGTAATCGGCAAGTCAGGATTAAGGCGAAATATTACTTGAGTAACAGAAGGAATGAATAGCTTTTTTATACCCTGGCCAACCTATGGGCCAATTGTCCGAATATTTGAAATAGACCCAACTTTTATTATGTCGACCGATTCAGATCGATTCAATCATTAGAATTATCTATCTAGCTTGTCCGTCCGTCTGTCCGTCTATTTGTCTTGTTTTCTTGTGTGCAACCTGCAGGCTGCAACCTTTGAAATGCTTTGATCAAACTTGATATGCTGACTTGTTTTGGCCCAAGGATAATGGCTATTAAAAATGATTCGCATAGGGTCAGTTCTTCGACCCCAAATCCTTATATGAATAAATGCGTGGGTGGTGTGGGGCATTTAACAATAAATCGTAGCCCACTATAGTATTTTTAGGTAGAGAATTTTTGACTTTTTGCTGATGCTAATTACTACACATAAGTATATCTATATTTTTTAATCTTTTTATACGTTATTTAAATTTTATTTTTAAAATAACAATCATTTTTATACCCACCACTGTAAGATGTAACACCCAAAAGAAAGCTAGAGAAACCCGATAAAGTATATATATTCTTGATCAGCGAGAAATTCTGAGTTGATTTAGCCATGTCTGTTCATCTGTCCGTCTGTGTGGTGTGTGTTGTAGGCACTCTCTTAGTCGCAAAAATGAAGATATCGATTTCAAGTTTGCTGGAAACATTGGGGGGTTTCTGCACGCAGGTTGGTGTAGAAAATCGTCAGAACAAGAGCGCGTAGTGGAGGATAAACTGAACGCAAATTCCTTTTTTTTAATAAGACTTTTTGGATTTTTGCTCGTTACTCGGAAATTATAAAAGTTAGAAGTCTGAAATTTTCCACATTTACTTTACGAAGCGCTCTGCTCCTTTCATGCAAAAATGGAAAACATCCGCCACGCCCACACAAAGTTACAAGTAATTAAATTCTGTTTTTTTCACTTTTTTGAAGTTGAGGTAGACGCCGCCACCGATTAATTTTTTTTTAATATTACCAGCAATTTGGTGAGTAGAATGCGAAAAACATAGTAGTGGGTATGTATGCGAGATTCGACCCCCGCCGAATATAAAATTCTTACTTGTTTTTTGTTTTAATTTTCATAAATATATTTTTTTTTGTCATGACAGAATGTGTGCTATTTGCATGTCCATGGCTGTCATTCAAAAAATCTGAGAAAGAATTCTCTGTCCTTCTGTCTCTCGGAATTAAAA
The DNA here is from genome assembly GCA_000688735.1 of Glossina austeni. Classification (NCBI taxonomy): domain Eukaryota; kingdom Metazoa; phylum Arthropoda; class Insecta; order Diptera; family Glossinidae; genus Glossina; species Glossina austeni. The sequence continues at coordinate 4,448,879 of KK502403.1, forward strand.
AGTAAAGATGGAAGAAAGCTTGTTTATATAATTTACAAAACAAATTGTACGAGAACCATCGAGACGTATCCTCGGGCCGTAACAGCGCGGTTGAAACAAGAGAAATAAAAGTATATATATAATGAAAAAATTTGTGATAATGAATGTATATACGCTTATGTACATAATTTAAAAGAAACAGTAAGAACTTGGTATACACATATATATGCATATAGGTATCCGTTCGTAGTAAGTAAGTAAGTATATATATATATATATATA
>KK502403.1:4449304-4462424 GCA_000688735.1 Glossina austeni
ATAGATATATCGAAAAGCAAGTGAAAGGAAATAAACCATCAGACATATACCAGGTGCACTCAGAAACAATTATAAAGCCAATAAGTGAGATCGTCTATATATGAGCGCATAGGCACACAAGCAAAGTAACGAAGGCACACATGTGTGTACACGTAATCGTTTTAATTCATTCATTTATTATTATGTTTTTCTACTTTAGTGCCTGCTATTCATCAACCCACACTTATGTGGATGTATGTGTATTTTTACATATAAGGATGACCACGTTGTAAAGCAGTTTATTAATTAATTTTATATATATATATATATATATATATATGTATATATAGATATAGATATATCTACTCTCGCAACCATACGTGAATATTTCATTGCATGGCTACGATAAACGATAACGAATGCGTAGCATTTGCTAATTTTGGTAACAAATCTATATTTGGTATTGACAAGTTAAATAAAATCCGTCAATGTTTGTTAATTATAAAGCCGCCAACAACGAAAACAAACTATATATGCATATATATATATGTGTGTGTATACGCGTGTATGCATGTATGCACGTATGTATGTATATATATATATACGTCGACTTATACATTAAACTTTTAACAGCAACAATATAATGACAAATTACAACAAGTTCCATAATATGCCGTACGGCTCCAAAATAAAGAAATATATATAATAATAAAAGTAAACAAAAGTTGCTAATGAGAGAAAAATAAATTGAAAATCAATGAATATTTAATAAAAATGAAAGACGCATATGAATGAATGAATGAATGAATAAATGAATGAATGAGCGAGACAAGTCATCAATAAGGAAAGACTATAAATGACTGAATCTTATTATATATCGTATAATGCATTATATAACAATAAGCTTTAATTAACCGTTATTTACTGATTACACCTACAACCTGTTATGCTCACTGTTAACGGTGGCGTATGTTTACCTTTTTTTATAATTTTTTTTTTTTTTTTTTTTTTTTTTAACGTTAATTAATTAATTTACGCAATACAGTGCAGGATTTTAAGAGTCGATTTTGTCGTTCGTTATACTTGTCTGGGATAAGAAGCAGAGGCGTTTTAAGAGAAAAAAAAAAAAAACTGAAATTGAAATATTTACTTTTTTTCTGATGTTAAAGAATTATATTCGGATGAATCGGGGATAAGTCTTTATATTACCTCCGTCGCCTTCGACTGAAATACGAAAAACGGCAAAATATTTTACTAATTGCGAGCCATTTCCGAAGTACTTGCACCAAGTTTAGATCATTTTCTGCCAGATTCCTTTTCATACTCGATCGATTAGTTGCTAAATAAATGTATATTCCAAGTTTTCCCGGTAAGCGCTCCTGCATGGGTACGGCCAAATTAACTCAAAGTCTCTTAAACTAATGGGAACTACATAAAATTATGGGATATCTGATGACTAGTTCTTCTTGTGCCTAAATTATTATTCTGTGCTGGAAATAAAGCGGGTCCGTAAAAGTTGAATGGCTGTACTTTCTGTTTATTATGACACCCTATATCATTTATGGCACACATAATACAAAGGAGGACTGTTTGTTATACCGATCGCGTCATAATTACGGTTCCTTTTGAATCACTTTTTGAATCGATTTAAGCTTATCTGCCTTATACTCTTGTTTTCATCATCATGCTACATCGACGATGTGCTAGCCCAAGCATAAACGTTGTTAAAAATGGTTCGGATTGGGTCACTTTTTCGACCACTTCCCAAATAACGCTTTGCTTTGAAAATTTGATAAATGGATTCCTGTATTAAACGAAGTAGTGTAGGGTTTCTAGTGTAGGGTGGTGAACGATAGTCAACTATAATCTGTTTACTTGTTTTATGCATCGAATAAATACGGCGCCCACAGTTATCAGGCAATTCTCGAAATTCGACTTCAGGTACAAACTTTATCCACTGGTTATATCTAAGATCTAAGTAAATAAGAAGCTCTTTAAACTGGCCTTTCATAATTATAAGCGAAAGTATAACTAGAGGATTTCTCACTCTTTCCAAATTGAGTTAATGTGTCCAATGAGGTTTAGCATTTTCGTTACTTACTGTCTTTTTAAAGAATCCTCATCTACACCATAGACATTTCTCTAGTAACTCAAATATTTACTCTCATCATTGAAGGGTAGACTAGTTTTATATCGATGTCATTCATAAGAAACTCTCAAGAAATAAACAAAAAATGTAAAATTTTGAAATTGACGGTCAAATTTCGACTCAATTTAATGACGGTTAGAGCTCTCAGGCTTATAAAAATGGAGATGGAAAAGCAAAGCTTACAGATATCTATATGTGTGTGTATGAAAAAATAAAATGCCAAAAATATTTCAAATTCTATTTATCCTAATTTAATTCATGTCTGAAATACTTCGTGTACCATTATCGGTACACTATTGAAACATGAATATAAACGCCATTGCCATTGCATGGCTTACAAAATTCTTGTGAACAATTAATTAAAAATTGACTTTTTGTCGGACAAACGAGGTTTAGCGTGCATTAAAAATGATACGCATGGCAGGACTTCTCTTAAAACTGGTCCCTGTACAACCGCAAAGAAGATCTCTATAAAAAAGGACTTTAGATAAAGGAAAAGAGAAAAGTTAAATCGATGGCTTCACCTTTTTTTCTCGCCATCATAAAAATCAAGGGTTTAACATGTCATTACATGTAAACAAATTCAGAAATAATTAGTCGATCGTCGGCATTAGGTATTGCGATGATCGTAAAATATTCGTTTTGGATATAATCCCTTTGTAGAGGCGCATGAAAATTGCAAACTGATGTATGTCTGCAAGTAGTAGATTATCGAAATAGTGTAAAAAACAGATCAATAATATATGAGTTCAGTTTGGCATAAGAGAGAGGGATAGTTATAAAGTCTGCAATATATTCTTCCATTCTGTCTGTCTGTAAGAAAAATAGTTACGTTTGTTCCAAGGTGGATTGTCGGTATCCTCGGTAAGTTTATAAAAATTATCAAATTTTCGATTAACTATAGACGTGACAGTTAAAAGATCGGGACCATTCTAAGATTTGACTCTTAAATGCTTCGTCTGTTGAGTACTTGAGCCAAGCTTCTTAAATCTATTCTTTATAAATAACATACTCATATATATATTTGTGTACGCTACACTCCTTTTGCTGCAAGGGTAAGTTTGTGCGGATGTATGCTAGAATAACCAGAAGGACTTGAGATAGATGTCGATCGATAATGCGTCATCTGCCGAATTGTTACTGTCTGTCCGTCTGTATTTCTTGCTTTCTTGGCCGCAAATTTTTCAAATACTTTGGCGTCTTTTAGCCAAATGATTCGAATCGGACCACTTTTTCGACCGCTTCTCATATAACGTCTCATTTTGAAAAGTCTAAATATGGATGATCGTAGGCTGATGTAGGGTGTTTAACGTTGGTTGGGTCATGTTTCCCAACAATGCTTGCTTTCCCGAAATACTTGCTTTTTGTTTGAAATATTGATTTGTTTGATTGAATGAAAGCAAGTTTGATTTTTGCTTGAAGTTATAAGAATTCACAAGTCTTTGCTATGCTGTCTCTAAATGCTATTTAAAAGGGATAAAGGGACCGCAAATCCCTACAACAATGGTATTAAAATAAAAATAAAAATTAAAAACAACCAGTGAAATAAATACTTAGGTAGGGTGTGTTAAGTATCGAATTCAACATTCGACTGGACCAGACGAAAGTAACGTCCTACCAACTTGTTTTAATATATGACAACAAATCTAACTATGAAACGAGTCGTTTTCAACCGAATAATGTCTCTTTTAATTTTATTGTTAGAGGGAAAGCATTGAATAGGATGATAAGGAAGGAAGGAAGGAAGGACGATCTCATCAAAGCATCAAGTAGTACAATATTTTTAATTTTTGTTTTTTTTTTTTATCCCCTCTCAACGACCAATGACCAAAGAAGGGTAAATGTCAAAATAATTATATTAATTAATATTTTTTACCTGTGAGAAAAGGTTTGCAAAGATTTTTCTTCTTTTTTTTTTTCTTGTTTCAAATTTTAATTAGCTTATGTAGCTAGCTGCTGTTTATGTATGTATGAATGAATATTGGACAATTGCAGGCAAATTAAATAAACAATTTACATATATTTATATCGAAGAAATGAAGAAAATTTCAATTTTATGCCATCAATAGCTTCACGCACTTATATGTGTACACACACATATATATATATATATATATATATAAGAATTGACTAAGTAATTGATTTTTGTTTCTCTCTTCTAATCGTACATAGCCCGAAAAACATTACACAATAAATTTGAAAATTTTTAAATAAATTTTTGCTCGTTTCCTTTTTATCAATATTTACAGAGGTAGAGATTTTTGTTTAACGCGTAAGTTGTTGCAAACTGAATGTTTGTACGCGTTGTTACACGATTTACTCACAATTGAACGGAACAAAAAAAGTCATTGCATGTAATTTGAGTTTCGCAAAATATGGCTGCTCGAGTGAGTCTATGTTTGGTGGACGACAAAATTGAGGAAAAACTTTTGTTTTATTTTTAAATTAGGTTTTTTTTTGTTTTGTTTTGATTTTTTTTTTTTTTTTTTTTATTTTTTTTTTTTTTTTTTTTTTTTTTGTCAAGTGAACAAAATACTTTTTTCCAATAAATATTAAAATCTCCGTTTTCTCCGTTTTTTTTTTTATTTTTTTTATTTATATGAATTAAAACATTTTTCAAATATTTGTTACTTTGTTTTTGTTGTGCTTTTATTTTTATTTTTTTTTTTATTATAGATTATGTAAAATTTTGTACACTGCAATCATGAAACGTGGATTAACGTAAATAGATTTTATATGCAAAAAATTTTTATTCTAATTATTCTTATTTTATAAATTATTTGCTTTTTAACATTTTTTATAGATTAAGTGTATTAACAAGCCATATGCACACACACGCACACACACATACACACATATGTACATATGTATATATATGTGTGTATATATATATATATATATATATATATATATATATAGAATTTTTTCAACACATATGTATCTATCTATAAGTTATAAACTTTTCACGTAATTCTTATTGAAAGAAAGCACAGAACACGTCTGTTTCGATAATTTGCGTTTTGTTGTCTATTTTCTCATATAATTCTACTCATAAGCTAAAGTTTGGTAAAGTCTAAAATGATTCTCTCTTCTCTTCTCATCTCATGTCATCTCATCCCTCTCTCTCTCTCGTTTTCTCTCTTTATTCTTCTTCTTTTTCTTTGTCACTCACTCGCTCTCTCATTCTCTCGGTATCGGTAGTTTTTGCGCATACTTTCAGTGTTATTCGGTATTTCTATAAATCATACAAAAAACACATTCGTTTTCACACACACACACACATACACTTTGGTAATAAAAATTCTTATGTCAGTTAGGCGCATAAGAGAGGGGGTAAAAAAAAAGCCTCTGTTGTTTAAGCTACTCAGAGAAAAAAGGCGACAGCAAAATGCCTATCTATGTTAAACAGCGAGGGTTGTTATTTGGGGTTGTACTTATTACTCTCTGTTCTGTTCTGTTCTGTTCTGCTCTGCTCTGTTCTGTTTTGTTTTGTATGCTAATGCTGTTATAGTTTTGGTTTCTGTATATTTTTTTTTCTTTTATTGTTTTTGGTGTTTTTTGTTTTTTTTTTTACTTTTTCAAACACAATCCAATTGTGTACGCCATGCAGATGGATTTGATGTTTCGTTCGTTTTCTGTTTTTCATCATTGGAGGGTTGTTTTGCTTTATATAGTATGAAATATGGAACAACTTAATACTAGATTGACTTAAATTGATAAAACAGGTTTTTTTTTCTTCTTCCGAATATAATAACAACGACTAATGTCGTGAAACAAGATTGCATTTTTTTTTTTTTGCCCCTATCGACGCTGTTGTTATTACCAAAACAAATTGTTTATTAAACTAACTTACGAGAGATACGGATTTATTTGTGAGTACACATTATGGTTTTTTTGTTTTTTTTTCAACAAATATTCATAATAGTGATAATGACGAATGTACGGGCAATAGGGTAAGCGATTCGTAAGCTCGATCGTAGTAGACAAATGCCGTCATAGAGTTTTTCAGTTTCCGCGAAAGAGTGAATGAAAAATTTGAGATATTTGATCGATTGTGTGGGGGCAGGTTTTGTTGAAGTAAAAGAGTTACAAAATCCTCTTATCCTACATATGTTTTAAATTTAGTTGGCTTAGTTGATCCAATGCGACTGATTTCCAAATGGATTTTTGATTATCTTTTTCATGAATTTTTGAAATGATGGCAAGCTTAGTTTGAAAGTTCGTTTGTCACCCCTCGTTATACGAAAGAACTCTCCAATCCATACGCCGGATTAGAATGATGTGAGGAAACGGAAATAGATAGGGGACTGATGGCCGCCAGCTGTAAGTGTTATTATTTTATGGTTGTTCAGATGTCAGCGACATTGCGCTACTTAAATTAACTTGAACATGTTGTCGCATAATTGATTCCTGTACTTAGCTCAATGTCTATGTGGTTTACTGTAAAGATCTAATCGCCTACTTTTTTATATAGCGTACTTTTTACTTTGCATAGCTTTCACAAATAAATAACACCAAAAACAATTATTTAAATTGAAGAAGCGCAAAATATCAAAACATTAGCTTTAACATTTAACATTAACATTTTTTGTAATCGCAATTACGAAAAAAAGCAATGTTCGCTTTAAGTGAAACCTTAAATACGCAACATTTTGAGTCGGTAGCTAAAAATAGAAAGATGTGAAATGGTAGGCGTGTCGGCTGGCCGATGTGAAGGCAGTTTTTCAATGAAGAGGAGAATTTAAATTAAGAAAATTTATGTGTATATGTGAAACAATTCAAGATAATTGACGGGCGGACACTATACATATCGTTATTCTGTCGTTTATGCATACATTTCGATATAGTTGAACGGGGGTAATAGATTCATTATAGTTGTAATCGCTGCTTGGCAATAAGTACGCTTCATAGCGTATTTATTCTGGACGCATAAGTGATGGCAAGCAGGCAAACGGATGCACGGACCGATGCTCTAATAAGCTTAAATAAAAGTATAATTTTAAATTGTGAAAATATATAATCAACCGGACCTCTGATGCGTACTTGTAGAACTAACAAGCGAAGGCACACACATCATACCGGTAGATTACGATGCATTGTTTTAATGGGTATAAAAAATTTCTTACCGCTAAACGTTGTTAACAATTTTAATACATATTCAAATTGTATTTACACTTACTTTTCTCTTTTTTTTTTTTTATTAATTACATTTAACGCCTTGCAATTACTGTTTTAATGCATTCGTATAGGTTATGAACGATTATACCTTTTTTTTTGTTTTGTTTTGATTTTTTCTCACGTTTAATTCAATTTAATATAATTTAATTTTAATTTTGGTCGCCAAACGATATCTCATCTAAGAAAGTAGTTTAAGGTCGCAATAAATTTATTTACAAAATAAATAATAATTTTTTCTTTTGTTTTCATTGTTTGCTCAAAAAAGAAAACCCGAATATTTCAACGAGAACAATTGCCATCACAAAAGTGAAATCTGACAAAAAAAAAAAATTTAAATAAATAAAATAATAAAACAAATGAATTGAGCACTTTTTCAATGTCAATTCAAAAAAAAAAAAAAAAAAAAAAAAAAAAAAAAAAAAAAAAAAAAATAAATAAATAAATAAATAAATAACTAAGACCATTGACTGTCGACGATGAATCGCAGAGCGTTATCCTGAGTTCTTTGCCTTTATATGTAAAGATTATTGTATGACTTTTTTATTAAAAGGTACGTTTCAATTTTCTTTAGATAATAACGATAAACAAATTTTAAAAGCAAAATTACTTAGATAATGCGCTGATATTTAAGCTGCTTAGCTCACGACTAGAATTAAAAAACTAAATAAATAAAACTCATTTACATATAAAGAAAGCCAGCAAGAGAGCGAGAGAGAAATACTGAAAAGCATGCTTTTTAAAACGAAATGACACAAACAGATGCAAATGTAAAAGAAGAAGAAGAAGAAGAAGAATAAGAAGAAGAAGAAGAAGAAGAAGAAAAAACGTAAATTTACTAAAGCCACAAGAACTTTTACGTACGACTGACTTTAAAACGAATAAAAACAAAACAACAAAAAAAGAGGAAAAATAGAAAATGAAAAAAAAAACAAAAAAAAAAACAAACGTTCAGAAATCAGAAAAATAAGTAAATATAGTGTATAAGTTTTATTAAATAATTTGCGTATATACGACACGTACGTGCGTGTGTTCTATTCATTTTTTACGTCACACCAAAAAATGACTGTACATTAATTAACTTTTAACATAGAGTGCAAACACTAGAAATCCCCAAAACCCTATACACGTATGTGATGATATGATTACGATGAATGAATGAACTTTTGGGTCAATGTCTCGTCATCTTCTATTTGCTGCTAGAATCTCTCGAACGATAATACATAACGAACGAGTTGCATAAATAAAAAGTTGAAAATAGTCGTCGCTACCTCATCACCCCCACGCCTATTATAGTTAAAAAACAAAATATATCTAAAGTATATTTTCATCAACGACCTGTGTAGGTAGGAGAGTGCGAGCGCAGATTGATACACTATCGCAATCATAAACTATGTGTTGGGTATCTAAGGTTCGTCGCAGTGGGACTAAAGCTATTTCTTACATGCTATTAATACTGAACTTGGACACTGAATGGATTTTGACATAATATTAGAGTTTAAATCTAACCGATGCAAGGTAATGGCAGAAAGAATAAAATTAAAAAAAAAAAAAAAAATCGCCCAATGAGCGGATAAAAGAGTTATTAATAAATAAAGCTGAGGGCGAATCTTCAGTATCTAGCTGGCATATAAGAGCGATATGCGGAAACTTAGTTAATTTTCTCTTCTTAGTTGTAAATACGTGTCCACTTTTATCTAAAGTCTACATTTAACATTTATCTATACATATGTACATATGTATACATACATATAGTAAGAGGCTCAGGAACGAAGAAAAAAAGGCTTAAAATTTTATTCTTTTCATTAGAAGACATGTATACTGCATTGCTAACCGGCATATGCCAAAACCGCATTTAAGACTTGATTCATGAAACGTTTGAATTAAAAGTGTGTTTGTGTTTGTGTTTGCGTTTTAATTGAATGCTTTCGTTCAATATCTTCTATTGAAAACACAAGTTTTTGTACTGCATTGTGAAGTAACACATCAGTCAATAGGTCCATACCATGATATATAGATGCTACGCGTCTTGACATATCCATGCGAACAAAATGTTGTCAAAATTTCATGACTTACTTCACACAAGTTACAGGTTTCAAAACAATGAAAAAAATCTGGGTCACGTATTGTGGGTAAAGTATTGCTTGACATATGTAATTTGGACTCTACCAGATCGAGACAAACGGTAGAGAAATGCTTTGATAACTTTAAACCCGGCCATACAAACACTGCTGAACGCTTTGCTCGCCCGAATTCGTCAGTTGCTCCAGAAAACATAAAGTACACAAAGTGCACAAAATCGCGTTTAAAGAACGAAAAATGAAGTTACGTGAGGTAGCTGGCACTTTAACGATATCAGAAGACGGTGAACATTTGTCGATGAGAGAGCGCTGTTCGGCGCTTTGGTTGGGCGAAATCAAAAGGATTTTTTTATGCGATATGCGACAATGGATGAAAGAAGAACACGTCACACACATTTTAGAGTTAAATCGGCAGTTAGGCGTGTAGACAACAGACGGATGAAGTCGTTTAAAGCGGCCAAAAACACAAAAGCCAGCTGGGAAAGTTATAGGATCAGCAATTTGGTGGTGCGCTTCGCATAATATTTGTCGGCCACCATAGGAACAAAGGAACAAAGAATGGCGATTTTTTTCATCAATTTTCTCGGCAATTTTTTTTTTTTTTCAAAACATATCAATAAAGTGCCGTCGTTTGTATTGTGCGATTTGTTGTATGTGTGGCTGTAAGGTCAGCCTGCTAACTTCTCAACAGACTAACATCACCCACATGAAATTAATGGAATTTCAGAATAGTTTTCGAAACTGGAAAAGTAGTAGAAAAGCTAAGGGCATGACTATGTTATGTCGATATTTCTCCTTGAAGATTGAAAATCTTTCGAAACATAATTAGATTCCATTTGGGAAAGTACGGATAAATCAATTGCAAAAGTCGCTTTTAAGACACATATTATAGCCCGAACTATCGGGAATCCAGTAGCTCGAGGAGAATTGCTCCACGTAGAACAGCTTGAAGAGTTCTGTTCTCTTTAAGATTACTGCCGGTATTATATAAGTCTTGTCTTCGTGAGAGGGTTGAAGGGCTAGTAAAAGCCTTTTTGTTCCTTGTCCACGACTAGTTAGAGACTCTTCTGCCCGCTTTACTGAAGGCACCGGTCATCGCTTCATATTTAACTCGTGTGTCATTGGCTAACAAAATCGTAGTTACTGTAGTTGCCCACTAGAAAAATCACTAGAATGTGTTCGTTGCACTGTTTCAAAAAAAAAATATCAGACAGAAATAGCTGAGATCATGTTTCGGTTTAAATGTACCTAAATACTTAGTCGCTTGAATTGAAGGAACAAGCTTATCGTAATGCATATGTGGCCCAAGGGCTTTTCTGATGTCGTAAATAATGACGAACATCTTGCCAGGTATTGCCTTGAAAACTGTACCTGATCACTACAAAATTAGTCAAAAATTTTCCTTAAAATTAATGAAAATGAAATTAATTATCTATAAAACATTGCTATGTTGTATTGTAACCGAAAGGTGTAAAATAAACACTCGATCGAAACTCGTGATCGATTTTTTTACGATAAACAGCAATTCAATCATCAATCACTCGTCTAGTTGGTCTGATTTCAACCTGTATGGAAAAATGCATTTGTCGATGAAACGAAAGCGTTCTGCTGACTTGAAGTTCTACGACAAAGCCTAAGCCAAAGTGCTCCGAGGTATCTCTATAGCATTCTATCCCATACAGCATTCGTTCGACATATTTCCTAAGAATGCTAAGCGTCGTATCGAGTCTGAATAAAATTTCGAAGTTTCGAATAAAATGAATGAGTTTTCTTCGTTTGCTTTCGAAAGCATTTTGTGTTAATCATCTCCTTGCAAAGTTCTTCGAAGATCTATTATATATATATATATATATATATATATATGTTATGTAAATTTCATATGAAATGTTAATCATCTGTTAATCATCTTTTTGCAAAGTTCTTCGAAGATCTATGTTATGTAAATTTCATATGAAAATCAATTAAGTCTCAGCCGATTTATTGCAGTTTCGAATTTGATCTATGAAAATCAATAAGCGGCATATGTGCCGCTGCATTCTGCATTCATTTTGAACCCTTTTAAACTTCCAGCAAAATTGCAAGCAAACTTTCTATTATGGGGCGGGGTCCTGCTCTTTTTTCGTTATTATTATTATTATTATTATTATTATTTTTTTTTTTTAATAAGAATTGCTTCCCTTAAAACATACTCTTCATGACCTGGTTTCTGGAACATGTTTGATGTAATTCATGTTATGCATTGAAAATTAAAAAAACGAATGTTAATGATTCAAGGTCGGTAGGTACGGTGCGTTCGATTTGCAATTAAACTATAGGGCAAATGAAAACCTGAAGTTTCGTACGAATGTGTGTGCGTAAAGATGGTCATCCACCAATCCAATGTCCAACAAGATTCATAACAAATTGAACGGCATGTTTAATTTGTTGTTGCCCAGCGTCAATATAAACCGAATAAGTTTTCATATTTAAAAGCGTTGTAAAGTCATTTTTCCATATACTCCGATGGGATATTTGATTGATGAGAATATTAAATGTAGATATAATGTCAATCAAATCAGTTGATGTTCGGAACATTTTTTTTGTTTTTTTTGTTTTCATTCATCAAAGATTTAGAGAAAATAAAGGTGTTTTTTGAATTGCAAATGGATTTTACATCACTTTCAGTAATAACGGATTAGATAAGAAATAAAAACAGAAATATTTTTATATTTATAATTATTGCAAATATTCTCACAAAATATTGATTTTTCAAAGACAAACTTAACTCACTATTATTAATGGTCGAATGTTTTATGAGAACATATTTATTGAAAACACGCAAATCGAAATCGGTACACAAAAGTGATTTGTGACTAACGATTTGGAATCGAAAAAAAGTTCTCCATTTAATGTTATTGCGTCAGTCGGTGTATAAAGACGCTAATCAAGGATCTATCATTTTCGACATTCATTACTTTTGTTGCTTGATTTGAAGAAATCTGCTGCCTAAGCATGCTAATGCTACTCATCATAAGCCAGTTGTCGATTTTGGTTGCAACTGTTTGTGGCCGTTTACATGCGATGGGAAAGATCTAGAAGGAGGAGAGATGGCCACCGTACGAATCGGAATATGCATATGGCCACAAAGTGTCGATGTGCATACAATTGCAAGATGTAGTGTATCACGAGCGGGTAAAATCGAATCAAACTGTTACTGCAGATGTCTACTGGCTGCAGGTGAACAAAGTGGATGCAGTATTGTTGGATAAAAAAGACCAGCAATAGCGGTTAACAGATGCAAAGTCATCGTCTTGCATGACAATTCTCGGCCACACGTTGCAAGAGTTGTCAAGGATACAAGGACCGTTGCAACTCGAATGGGAAGTTCTGGCGCACGCACGCAGCGTTCTCACCAGACATTGCGCCTTCTGATAAGCACTTGTTCAGATCGACGCAGCTTGGCTTGGCTGGCACGCGGATTCGAAATGCTGGAAAAATGCGAAAATGGGTTGACGAGTGGGTCGTTGCCAAACGAATATCGTTTTTTCTACGCGGCATCGCCATGTTATCAAAAAGATGCGAGAAAGTTGTGGAAAATGATGGAAAACCAATCTTTGCCCCTAAATAACTTTTTCAACTGAAAAAATGATCAAAACATATGCAAGCACCTAATACATATGTATATAAACCAATGTATATATATATGTTTTATACATGTGTTATATATATATATATATATATATATATATATATATAT
>KK502403.1:4462551-4502892 GCA_000688735.1 Glossina austeni
TATATATATATAGATATGATATATATATATATAGATATGATATATATATATATATATATATATATATTGTACATGTGTGTGTGTGTGTGTATGTGTTTTAAATTAAAAAAAAGAAAATTTCTTTGTGTTTAATGGCAACGTTTTACACCTAAATTTGTTTTGATCATTTTTCGTAAAAATCTCTTACTCCGAAAAATTGTGTAAATGAAGATTGAAAAAAAAAAAAATTCAATTCAAAGCAAAAAAAGAAGACTTCCACTACTTTGAAATGTAACGGCTAATATATAATAAAATTAACCAAAAAATTAATTTTTAATATAAATTTACGTTTTATTCGTTTCGTTTCATTTCCTTTTGAATTCGTAAGTTAAGTCTGCCAAGGATGTCATTGGAAAAGTGTAAGCATGACAAAAATGAAATGTTGCGGTTATACCTGAATAACATGAGAACAAGTGTTTAAGGCAATCAAAGGAATAATGATAGATGCGAGACGCGAGAGCGAGAGACAGAGAGAGAGAGATTTTGCGCAAAGGAAAATATATATTATGCCGATACAACGCTCACTGCACTAACCCATTCGGACAATTATGTGGTAACCCTTATTAAAAATAGGCTTAAGGCGAAAAGAAAAACGCAAGAAATGTATTAAGAAAGAAATTGTACTTCTATGCTACCGATTATTAACGCTGGTCATCGCCTGTTTTTTCTTTTTTTTTTTTTTTAATTACGTTTTCATACTAAAAAGTAATTACAAGCCTCGTGGGTTATGCAAACGTAAGATTCTATATCGAATCTAGTAAACTTGTAACCTAAAAATTAGATTTCTTTTAGGGCATACTTTGATATCCGCTATCTCAGAACAAAGCATCACAATTATTTAATAATTTTTTAAAAGTCAGTCCAGGGTCAGTTGCGTAAGTAGGATCACTTTTATTATATATATTCGCCTTTTGGCCCTTAGTGAGACATCTCTTGGGCCTGTCCTGTGCGTGACTTCGGGCAGATGAAATTTTTTCCAAACTTTGGCGTCTTAACGAGACATGGCAGACCGCCAGGTATACGGTGGGTGGTCAAGATTATGTCGATTCTATATATTATTGTTAGGTGCTTGCATTTTTGATCATTTTTTCACTTGAAAAAGGCATTTAGGGAAGCAGGAAATTTGGTACAATGAACGGAAGATGAATCAAAAATATTTTCCATTATTTTCTAAAACTTTTTCTCATCTTTCCGGCAAGATGGCGACAATGTGTGGTAAGAATGATCCGACCATCGACCCATTTTCGCACTTCTTCAGCATTTCGAAACCGCGTGCCAGCCAAGCTATGCTGCACCGATATGAACAAATAGTAATCAAAAGGCGCTATGTCCGGCGAGTGCGCTGGATGCGACAAAACTTCCCATTCCATCCCCAACAGCGTATGCTTGATAACTCTGGCAATGTGTGACTGAAAAGTGTGATGCTGATCGGTTAACCGTCATTCCTGGTCGTTTTTGTGCAACAATGAATCGTTCAATTTCTTCAACTGACGTCAGCAGATATCTACAATGACAGTTGTATTCAGTTTAGCACTAATAGACTACACCTTGCTGATCCCATCATAGGCACAGGAAAACTTTGTGACTATGAATATTGCTCCTGGGTGTCGATGTGGATGACTCTCCTCGACTAGCTCATGATTTTTTGTGCTTGGGATGGCCGTAGTAAACCCATTTTTCATCGTCGGTCACAATACGTCTTAGGAAACTTTTCGTTTTTTGCCTGTCAAGCAAAGGAACCGTGAAACGGTCGAAGTGTCATTTTCAATCACTTCGTACGGTAGCTTTATTCCCACCCTTTGGATCTACAAAAAGTTGATTTATCAACTGCTCGGCTGTTCGAAAGTTCTCTGGGAGTTTGAGTTGGGTTTTGACATCCAATAAGTCTTGCAATTCATTGTTTTCGAACTTTTTATATACTCTATGGGGTCTTCAATGGGTATTTTTCAATGTGTGCAAGTCCATCAAACGAATTTAACTGACCTTTCAATCCGTTTTAAAGATATATGTTTTTAATTCATTTTTAACGGATTCAATTTTTGACAAGCTGACGAACACGTACAGTATGATGAAGGATAGATAGTTCATACGATCTCCGATAAATATTTCAAAATTTTTTCATCCATTTAACAAATTAAATATATCTTCAGTATTGAGTAGAACAAATAAAAGCGACCTTGAAAAGAGTGAAAATTTCCAAATATTTTTGTTAGCAGCACAACAAATTTATATGACATTTAGTCAAATAAATTTTACATTCCAACGAACGTGGCTTAATTTGTCTCTTCGTAATGCTGTTAGTATTTCTTTGATTTATAGGTTTATTCATAAGCGTGAAGTTTGAATTCACTTACTGTCGCTTATATAGTCTTCTTCTTTACGCTTTGTTTTCTTTTATTATTATTGTTATTATTATTATTATTAATTTTACTAAAAGGAATGCATTCGCATCTGGCTGTAAGGAGAAACCCAATCCACTTAATAATAAAGTCCGTTCATGTTCCCAAACGTACATATTTGTGATCGCTGTTTGATTTACTTTGTTCCTGCGATGTCAGCATTTTGATATTTGACAAATAATTTCTATAAATAGTATATTTATGCTCTATATCGTTTGCGGTACAGTTATGTACATATTAAGTTTGTGTGGACATACGCGCAATACTTAGAAATGATAAAAATGATAGCATCTTTTATTATACTAAACGATTCACAATCCGCCGCCTGAATCGATTTAGAATGATTTTCTGAATCGCTTCTGGCCGTCTGACGCCAGTCAGCCCATATACACCTTTGTGTTAAATCTACAGGTCATGATTTTTTTAAATGCGTTGACTAACTGTTTCGCCTTACAAACGAACCTCAATTGAAGAAGAATTTTATTGAAATATTTTATCCCCAGTTTCTCATAAAACGTTTTATTTCGCGTAAATTCAAGATTTCACAAAAAAATCTGTTACCCAGTAACAGTATTGCAGCGTATTTAACTGATACGAAAAATTATAATTGGATAGCTTTTTGAACATAACCTTCCATACAATCTTCCATAGGAAAAAGTAAACTTTACTTGCAAAAATGTCGAATTTTCAGTATTTTACGATGAAAATTAGTTGAAAGAGAAGAAGAATTACACATAAAAATTAATTGAACGAAATTTCATTTACGTATATTCATCTATTTTTGGATCCCTCCTCACATAAGGTTTCCCATGAAAAATCAAATTTTATAGTGCAAAAGGGTCTAGTTTTCAACAGTTTACAGTTTATGATGAAAATTTGTCTAAATTTGACTCTATCATAGTTGGTCCATGTAGGTCTATTAAGGCTCTTAATGAAGAGTACATGACAACAAAATCTAGTTTCTTTGAGAAGAAAATTAATTTTCCTAATTCAACGTAAATGAGTACACGTTCTGGACGCCCGCACAAACATCAGCTTTGCGTGGAAACAGACATTTATCTTATCGCCAAAGTAAAGAAAAAAATTGTGTTAAGCTTAGCGGTGTAATGAATTTAATAGTCGGCTTCGTGGCAATATCTTTGACCAAAAAATTTCAAATCTTAAAGTCTTTCATCCCGTTCGTGTATAATGAGGGAAAACAAAAATTCTTATTGCAAAACCTTTTCAAACACTTTTTTATAATCCGAGCCGATCTTCCTGAGTGGCCGAGTAGACAAAGCATATCTCTACTAACAACTTAATGATCGTGAGTTAAAATCTCAAGTACGTACGGAAGTATGGTAAGAGTCTATAACCTTAGATGCTAGGGCCTTAGGACCTTATTCTTAGAATTTATTTCTCCGACTAAATTAATCATAATAGAAATAACGTATTATGGCTCAATGTTATCTGCAAGTATGACTTGTTTTTTTTTTTTGTTGCTTAACAAGGCTTGCTGTGGTTTGGTATTAAAAATTATGTTACAAATAATGTTATAGTTAAGGAAAGACAAGGGAAAGGATTCAAGTCCGATGTTAAGAATAATATATTGCTCGAGAATCACTCGAGTTTCTAAAGCAGTGAGACAGCTTTAGTGGACATATATTCTTTCGATTCAATCAAATCAAATCAAATCAAACTATTGTAGTAAAACCACAACTGTTGGCCTCAATTGTTCTAATTTCTGCATAAGCAAAAGCAAAAGATTCCTGGTTAACAGTGGTAGTACCTTAACGGACAGCTTGACACAAAGTTTACTTCATACTTTTAATTTTTTATATTTCTATTACCAAAAGTATTTCACGTTCTTAGTATTAGGTACACCCTACACGTTTTAACATCTTCATCGTTAGATGTCAGTTTGTTTATTGGAACGGAGCTGCTAACCTTCAAACCCCATATCTTGAGCAAATCCACTTATTTCGACTATAATCAGAAGATGTTCCCTACACACATATTTAGACATACTTGCGGTCCGCAAGGATTCTGTGTAGAGGAGAGTGGAAAGAGGGATGTGAAAAGGAGGGAACTGAAAATCAACTTTGTGCTGGAACTTATCCTGAATGCTAGGTACTCATAGTCATAGGTAAGCGATCAATGTCGCACGGACATTAAGTCCCACGTAGGTAATCGTTTCAATAAAATGCTTTAATCATTTAATTGTTATGTTGAAAAAAAAAAAAAAAAGAAAAAAAATCATTTAAAACATTATCGGACAAGTTGTGGACTGCGAATGTAAGCGCATAAGAATGAAATTAAACAGCAGTCGACCGTATCATATATGAGTCAAATTGAAGACATTGCTTTGCTGAGTACGTCTGAGTAAGTCTTCGCAGAAACCAGACACATTAAAACAGTGGCTTTTTAAACATCAAATTCAGTTCAGCCATACGTTGTGTAAAACTTGTTAACTGCGTAATGATTTTTTTCTAATTAAATATTTTCGTTACAAAAATCGATCGACAGACGTTATATACATCAGAGATATCGAAAAATAACAAAGAAAGTTTCCAAAGTTGAATACTGTTGTTATTGTTATT
The DNA here is from genome assembly GCA_000688735.1 of Glossina austeni. Taxonomy (NCBI): domain Eukaryota; kingdom Metazoa; phylum Arthropoda; class Insecta; order Diptera; family Glossinidae; genus Glossina; species Glossina austeni. The sequence continues at coordinate 4,467,569 of KK502403.1, forward strand.
GTTGTTGTTGTTGTTATTATTTTTTTTACATTAAGTCGTAAATTGCTTTTGATGTAAGCTAAGTAAATATTTAATATAAGCGACTCCGCGGTAATAACGGTTGCGTATCAGTCATGATCAGTGAAGCGGGTATTTTTGGGCACAATAACATTCCTTTATCCCCAATATGTCGTCGGTGAGTATTAATGTAAAGTGTGTTTATTTAATTATAAAATCAAACGAAAACAGAGAGACAACTTATTCTAGCTTATATAGTGACACATATCCACCTGTTTGAGTCTTTATTTAAAAAGGTGAAGCTCCTCATTGTACGGAAATAAACTAACTAACTATACAAGAGAAGTTTGTATATGCCACTGCCAACCAACACATGCACAGGTACATCGAAAGTAGAAATTTGTAAAAAAACAAAAAATATAAAAATAAAAAATATAAAAATAAACTTTATATACATAAGTCAGAGTTAGTTTTATATTTCAATGAATAAAACAAAAGTAAGAGTAAAATGTTGGGTTAAAGTAATCAATAACTTTCATTTTACTTCTGACGTCCGAATACGATTAGTTACAATATTATTATTATTTTTTTTTTTGTAGTTCCTGGTCCAAGGTCACAGCTACGAAGTAAAGCATTTCATTTTAAACTCCATTATCTACAGAATGGTATGAAAAAGTTGTTACTCGTTGAGACAATAATCGTAAATTTAATTTTTATACCCTACGCATTTTTTTTTTTTTTTTTCATTCGTTCACTTCTTTTCTTTATTATATTCATCCCTAACGACGTAGTTGTTTTTTAATTGCAAATCAAAATTTAGTGCTTTAGTGGCGCCGGTATTCTTACTCTAGAAAACAAAGTCGATGTAAACATTATTTTTTCTCTTTTTTTCATATTTAATACCAGTGCGTAGCATATTTTTTACTTTTCGCTCTTGTTCTTCATATTTATGAATAAATGTATATCGAATATGTCGATAGTAAATAATAATATACTCCCCAGTCTACATAACGAATACTTGTTATTTTTTTCTTTTTTTTTTTTTTGTGTAAAAATCAGGAAAATCCGTCGGTAGCAGAGAATTTTGAATAATTTTGTAATCTTTTGAAGTCCTTTATGATCTTCAAAGTGTGTCGTGGTATTTATTAAAATTGTGCGTCAGAGATCTTATAATTAGCCAAAGACAATTTCAATATGTTTTCCGTCCGTCCATCCGTCCATGTATCTATAGGTTAATTGATCATCTATCGACAATTGGAAATTTACTATATACACTTTTTACCTATTGCGCTCGGAGCATGTCTGGTCTACAAACATATAAAATACAGAGAAAGCTATATGTTGTACGATTAAAAAAATCATGCCCATATTTCACAAAAATTTTGCAATTATGATTTGATCATAAAAAGATTGGAAATACCTTTTGAACTGAATACACATCTTCCACATTTGTTCCTTGCTAAAGTTTCCCTGACAAGTTCGTACATTTCCAAAATCGATTCAAAGGATTTTCTAAAACTATAAAAAACCCATATATGAATTGGACTAAATATGTAAGCATGTAAGTGCCACTCAAAATTATACAAAAATATGTTTTGAAATATACGCTTGCATGTATTTTGATCATCCGCATCTATTGGCGAAAATGATACAGTAAAGCGAAGTATCAATGTAAACAATGGTTAAATTCGATGATTTTGATCTTTTTCCACGTAAGATAACATTTAGTATTATTGAGTTATTCAGCGTATCCAGATGCTAATCATGGAACGTTCAAAATTGCATTTTCGACATTCATTACTCTTGTTGTTTGACTTGAAGAAATCTCTGCCGAAGTCCATCGAATACTTTTAGCAGTTTATGGTAAAGCTACTCATCATATTCCAACTGTCGGTTTTGGTTTCAACGGTTGAAAAGCGGTGACTTCAACTGTTTCATGCGACGGGAAAGATCCAGAAGGAGGGGAGATGACTACCGTATGAATTGACTGAAAATGCAACTTCGAACAGTGTCAAGATCGCGGTTTCATTGCTTGGCAGGCAAAAAAGGAAAAGTTTCCTATATGACTGACAATGGAAAGTGGGTGTACTACGACAATCCCAAGCGCAAAAAATCATGAGCTAGTCGAGGAGAGTCATCCACAACGGCACCCAGTTTTCCTGTGCATATGGTGCGATTAGCAAGTGTGTAGCAAGTAGCAAATAGTGCTAAACGGAATAAAACTGTCACTGCAGATGTCACTGCCTACGTCAGTTGAACAAATTGAACGATGCATTGTTGCACAAAAATGACCAGCAATGGCGGTTAACAGATCGAAGTCATTCTCTTGCATCTCAGCGTTCGGCCACACATTGCAAGAGTTATCAAGAATACACTGTTGGAGCTGGGATGGGAAGGTTTGTCGCACCCACCGCACTCACTGGACTGGATAACGCCCTCTGGTTATCAGTTGCTCAAATCGATGCTTAGCTAGCAAACGGTTTCGAAATGCTGAAGAATTGCGAAAATGGATCGATGATTGCATCGCTCTTTCCACGCCGCGTCGCCATCTTACCAGAAAGATGGGAAAAAGTTGTTGAAAATGATGGAAAATATTTCGATTAATAAATGTTGTGCCAAATGTTTCTCAATAAATACCTTTTTCAAGTGAGAAATGATTCGAATCTCTGCAAGCACCTATAAGTTATACGTTGCGATGTTTGTCTTCCAAACACATATTATATATATATGCATAAGGTACGAGTTGAGCCGACTATAATTTTCTTTTAAATTTGCTTTTATGGTAAGTACGGGCATAAGTATTAAAGTAAATGGATTTCATTTTCATGTTCACAAGATTTTCAGAAGCAAATCTTGTAAAAACTCGTAGCGTGTTGATCGTGAAGTAAAATGTTTTGCTTAAGACCTGATAGAACACTAGACACTTACTTATGAATTCCTTATATTAAGGGATCAAAATTTCAACGAACAACAGAAGCTAGGAAGAAGTCATATGCAGCTTGCTTTGAATTTTAATACGTGCCGCAGGAGGCCAAACACATGGGAACGATAACAATGCAAAATAATTTGCAGAGAGAAATATCTCACAATAAGCGATTAAAATTTCAAAAGTTAGTGTAGAAATACAAGCTTGAGTATAATTTTTTTTCATAAAACGAAGATCGAAAAGCAGCGAAATCGTGATGGACACGTCCCTCTTTGTCTTAAAGTGCCACGACACAATTATATTGCATTAATGTCCCATATACGCGGTGGAAAGCGCATTTGCTCTATGGACGAACCAGGCTACGTTCTTTTCTTGTAAAGAGATAGAGCACAAAAGCTTTCAAGGTAAGTTCATCTTTTATTATACCGATCGTTTCAGCATCCCTTTCGTATCTGTCCGTCTGATACGTGTCAATGTAAATTTGCGTTCAATTTGGTGCACTAACATGCTTTGACGCAAGGACGAACGCTATTGAAAATGCTTTCGATCGGTTTTGAAAAGTTATTATATGGAAGAAAATTTCAATTTTTAAAATTTCTTAACAAAACTCGTTCGTTAGTATTTAATATTTAATATTTGAACATTTTACAATGGTTTGAAAAATGTTGTTGGGTCGGGGCAATTTTTTGAATCCTCTCTCATAAAATCGTTTCTACGAAAACTGAATCTTTATATAGCGAAAAGGTAAAAATTAGTTCATAATAGTAAATTGACATTGAAAACAAGGTTACGAAATTTGGACCACATGGGTCCATTCCAATATGCGAGCTTTCAAGAGCGGCATGCCTTCGCCTGAAAATAATGTCTAACTTTTGGTGTGTTATTAACAAAACTGGTAAATAACTACATTAGGGGAAAGGGCGTAGAGCATCTAATTGTTGGCCTTGCCGGAGCTCTTGCGACGGTTAAACTGATTTTTATGCCCGCTTGCCAAAACATTAGTAAATCATATCCAATATTGAACTGTTGGTATCCGCTTCCTTTCCCTAAAGTCTTTGCCGTAATTTATGCGGTCCTTATAAATCTACCTTCGAGTTGCTTTTACTTTAATTCCATTCCTATATATAGGTGCGTGGGCTGTGTCTCGGCAGGAAAAAATTTGAGCATAGCATTGCGTATCCCCTTTTATGGTTTTGTACGAAAGTGTGCAAGCACACACAAGTCGTATGTATGTCAAGTGGAAAAGTGAACAAAGCCGATGCACAAATTGCTGTCTATTGCTATCATTTATTGGACAATATTAGCTAAGGGCCGATAGGACTTTGATTAGTCATAACTTATGGGCAGTTATGGGAATTCTGCCTACGCATGAGAGCCTTCTGATCAGCCGCAACTTGAATTTGAGTGCATGAACATGACATGCAAACATTATAAACATTACAAATAATGTCTCCTGGACTAAATGATGTGATCGTGCGGTAATTAACATGCTGAGGATCAAATTGACACATACAGTCTTAAGCCATCAAAGGCGTTATTAATAACTAATTTCTTTACCAAGAAAAGAAAAAAAAAAAATGAAGAAAAAAAAACCATTTATTCCTACAAATCCGTTACCCTCCCTATCTATCTTCCCTTCTGAGCATCCGTTGCAGGCACAAACTTACAAAAGATACGCACTTAATATTCAATCTTAACGCTTTTATGGAACTAAGCTTTCAGTTTCGTGTGCATTCGTTTAACGCGATCGATATCAGTTTCCCAAAAAAAAAAAAAAAAAAAAAAAAAATATTTTTTTTACAAAATTGAAATTTTGCTAAATTCGAAAAAAAAAAAAAAAAAAAAACAAAAATGCGGTTCTTCGTCATTAAAGTTATGCCCACCGCTGGTTTTTTCTACATTTTTAGTTTTTTTTTTATTACCCGACTTTATTCGTATGAGTATAAATAAACGTGTAATTATCATTTGTTTTATACCTAAACGATAGGGAGTGGAATGGAAGAAAACACCGCTAAATACAATAAAGATAAACAACTTTATGAATGAAAAACGCGTACAATGTTCAAATGTAAGTAAAAATATAATGAACAAAATAGTTAGATAGAGATTTAATGGACACATCATTTGTATATAGACAGACATACACACTGTTATTAATGGTTTTCAGTTTAACGACTTGCTACGCATTTAACTATTTTTATACCCATCACCGACGGATGAGGGGCATAATTACTTTGTCATAACGTTTGCCACGCCCAGAAGGAAGCATCAGAGACTCCACAAACTGTATACATTCTCCATCAACATCAAAGTCGAAATTGATTTAAACATCCGTCCGTCTGTCCGTTCGTGTAATGTCTGTTGTAAATATTCTCCTGGCCGCAAAAGTGAAGCTATCAACTTCAAATTTGGTGGAAACAGTAGAAGTTCTTGCACGCAGGTTGGTACTGGAAATCGGCTAAATCGGTTGGAGGGCACGCCCCAGCACCACATAAGCTGAGAATATCGTTACTTTTCAAAGCGAATGAAAAATTGATTCTTTGCTTATTATAGAAAAAATTTGCCACGCCTACTCATTATCATAATGTATCGAACTTGAATTGTTTTTCCAATACCTTTATAAGGCGCAGAAACAAGCTTCAAAAACCCCACAAAGTTTACAAATTCTTGGCCAGTTACAGCCCTTGAATGCACGTAACCATGTCTGTCTGTTCGTCTGTCCATCTGTCTGTTTGCGCAACTTTATAGTGTTTGTGGTAAACATTCTTCCATAAGCGGAAATGAAGATATCGCCTACAAATTTGCAAAAGAATTTGGAATTGACTCAGACTTTTCAAAGAACACCCTCTACAACGCCCACATGCCTTTATGACAAAAACTTTTATTTTGAAAATAAAAGAAAGCCCACTGAGCCCACTACATGCTAAAGAGGCTGAGGATTTTCCTCTTTCTTTTTCTTCTTCTTTTGTCTTCTTTTTTTGAAGTAAACGATGACGGGTGTGCAAAAGATTCGGTCCCGACCGAATTAAATTTTCTTACTTATTCATATTAAAGAAGTAAAGAAATATTATATAAGCGAAATTATAGGTGTGTAGTCTTGTTGAAATGTTCTTAGAGTTTACAATCATTTGATATACAATTAATTCATTATTTTGTTGGGCGACCAAGGAAAACGGGGCATTCATTATTAATAAAATAAATCAAGAAGAGAAAATAATAAAAGCAACACAAACATATAAACACTAACTTCATAAAGGATGATAAATAATATATATATATATATATATATATATAAATTTTGTTATTCTATTTGTGGAAGATTTGTACTGCGTAGCAAATGTAAAGACGTACTACAAGGTAATTGGAAGTAAGCGTAGATTGTATAGCGAAGGGACAGAGAGAGAGTTTGACGCACGTAAATACCATTTCAAATGGAAGCGGATTTGAATTTATGAAAATCTATGGCTTTAGCCAGGACTTGTCAGTTGAACGTATCGAAATATGTGCGCAGCAAATGCTAGCGCCCACACTGTGCAACAAATGAAACGACCACAAGTGTAAATTAAAGTAATTCTTAATATTCGTTAGCTCAGAGCAATTCAATACCGAACCTTATCGAAATTCTCGGAATAAGTTTTACATCGTGAAGGAGTGATCGTCTTTTTGTATGGGTCACCTTTTACCCAGTAATATTTTTTTTGCGATATAAAAATAATTTCAAGATATTGCGGGATAAAAATAATTTCATCGGTTTTCTTACGATGATTACGTTACTTGACTCAACTGATATTTATTTATATGATGTAAAAAGTATTTCTTTGCTAAGTTGGGAACCGAGCCATATATAATAAAGTTACCGTCGAATCAATCAAAATTGTTTTCGAATATTCGCAAATTGCTGAAACAATGTCTAATGTCAGTCACGGAACGCGTGCTCTCTCTTCTTTTCTTGCCTTCTCCGCTACGATTGATTAGGTGTTACCGTACAATTAATTTTATGTTAGGAAAAATCCATATTTTTGCAATGTATGGCCATTGGAAACTTTTAACAATCAGTGCAAAGATTTAATTATTACCCTACTGAGAGCTGCTTTCTAATTCAGAATAATTTGTTACGTCATATATTAAATATGTTATTACTCTGAGAATTTGTAATCAATTCCAAGTGATAGGGAGTTTTTTTTTTTGTTTTTTAAATCGTACAAAAATTTATATATTCCAAGTACTATAACTCTCTGGGGGACAAGTTTTTTTTTCTTATTTATTTATTTTTTTAAATATAATCACTACTAAGACATTTATAAAATGGATCCGATTATAGGTAAAAAGAAATAATTTGCCATAAAGTCAGACATTTTCGAAGCACGCGCTTCATATCCTACACCATTTGTGATATACGGTATATTAAGTTAGTGTGAACGTATGTAACATGCAAAAGAGCTTACAAGACAGACCCACATTCTATTACACCGATCGATTCGTAATCGTAATCTGAATCGATCTAAGCCTGCCTGTCCGTCTGTCCGTCTGATATTTGTCCACATAAATTTATGTTCAAACTGAAGATAGCAATTTTTAAGACCCAGTGATATGTTTTGGGCCAAGGAAGAACGCTATTGAAAATGGTTCGGTTCGGTCCACTTTTTCGACCACTCCTCATATAAAGTCCTATTCTGAAAAGTCGTTATATGGAAAAATATTGTAATTTTCAAAATTTCTCAGCAAAAGTGGTTAAGTAGTAGTATTTCGGCATTCTAAATCGGTATGAAAACCCTGGGCCGGAAGGACAATTTTTGACCTTCCTCTCGTGTAGCGAAAACTGAAGTTCATACGACAAAAAGATATAATTTTCAATGCTTCAGGAATTTAACATAAAAAAATCAACTGTGCCAAATTTGGAACATCTTGGCCTACTTTTTTGGATTCCACCCTAATAAGGATTTTCACAAAAATTGAGCAGAAAAGTCTAAGTTTTAACAAGGAGTGATGGAAATGGACTCATAATTTTATACTAATTTCATATAAAAGTGAAATCTATAAAATTTGGACCATCTACGCCTATTTTTGAATCCTGCCCTATATACGGACTACACTTGCACTATATTAGGTTGCGTTTTGGGCCCGCTTCCCCAGAAATACGCCTTTATATAGAAATAAGATATAATTTTTTTGTTCGATAATAAAAATAAAAATTGTGTTAGACAATGTGCTGTAGGGCGTGTAATGGTCGACCCTGCCCGACTATAATGTTCTTACTTGTGTTTTAATTGTAATAGACGGGAGCGCAGACGAACATACCTAACTACATTCTTCGATTATAGAATCTTCGATACGGGCTCATTAGTGTTACAAGCAATTAACAAACGTAACGTACTCACTGTAATGAATATTACAAAAGAAAAAGAAAAAGAAAACAACAAACATACTCCAGCTAATCATTTGAAATTAAATTTTTTTCAATTCCCTGGAAATGCTCTTTTTTTTTTTTATTTACAAATTAATATAATTAAACTTATCAATCAATTAGCGTTTACTTGGAATTTTTTTATTACATATATTCAAAAAAAAAAAAAAAGAAAAAACAAGAAGAAGAAAAAATCTAATGTGACAGCGATAAAAGTAATTAAAGTCCTTCACAAAGCTTAAATAATATCAGGCTTTTGAGGTGGTAATCAGTTACAATGAATGCAAAACAAATTGATTGCGTGGAATTTAATTAAATTGCAATAAATCATGATTTGAAAATAATCCAATGATTCGCCCAGATATGCTTACTTTAGTTCATCAAATTACTACCAGCGCAGTTGAAGCTATTATTGAGTACAATTTGATAATCGAAACATATGTCTATACACTATCATCGGCGATTATTGCATTTTCTAATTTTTATCTTTGCTGGCTTGCGATCAACTCTTTCGTTATTATATGCGCGTATGCTATGTATGTAAATTTGTTATTTAGCATAACGAAAGTGAACAGTGAACAGATGAATCTTGAATAAGTAACCATCTGTTGAGATCATGATGGACGACCACGTCTACCCATAAACAATATTTGCCGGCTCAGATCGTGTTTTCACAGAAAAAGAGAAGGTTTCCGAAAGCCGAAAAGCTTTTCCCCCAGATATTAAATCAATGAAAGAAATTTTCCCTTCACTATAACAAGTTAGTAGTGTTTTTATACTCTAGACTGAAAGATGAAAGCACAGAGACCCCGTAAAGTATGCATACTCTCGATCGGCATGAAATTCGGAATTGTTATAAGCATGTCCGTCCGTCTGCCTTACTACACTAATGTGTGTTGTCAACATTGTTCTGATCACAAAGCTTACGATGTCGGCTTAAACTTTACAAGTTCTTGCTCGCATGTTGATATTGAAAATAAGCCAAGTCAGTCACAGGACCGAAGGTCATAAACTACAATTGACACATCAATGATGAAAATTCTTATTCTTTTCCTTTTTGAGAATAAAGGGAGGGATTTGTATGAAAGATTGAGTCCCAACCGAATTTAATTTTCTTGCTTGCCCACAATGCACATCGTCTGCATCAAGCAACCTGCATATATATCTACAATTTTTATACCCGATCCTATTTGTAATATACGATATATTAAACTTTTGCAAATGTGTGTAACACCCAGATAAGCTTAAAATAGACCCACCTTTTAGAATACCGGTCGCTGCTGAATCATTTTCCGAATCGATTTAAGCATGTCTGTCCGTATGTCCAGTTAATGTTAGCCTATTTATTTTCGTATTTCGTACTTTTTAACCAAATTCGACACACTAATCTCTTTTGAGCCAAAGACAACCCCTTTTTGATAATGGACTGGATTGGATTAAATTTTTGCAAATACTTCCTAACTAACGCATTATTTGGAAAAACTGGTTATATGAAAAAACTTTGCAGTTTATAAAATTCCTTGACAAAAATCACTGAGTAGCAATATTTCGGCATTCATTTGAAAAATTTGAATCGGATGGGTCGATATTTTTGAAATCAGTGAGTGCTTCCGAAAACACACTTCTTTTTTTTTTTGTTTAATAATATCAAAAATATAGGACTGACGTCGTGAGCATCTACAAGCACTCGCAATGGATGTGTATAGACGTTACTTACGTCAACGGGTTAGATCCCTCTCATACAACTGTACTTACGCAAGGCAAGCCTTCATGTGTGAAAAGGGTCTGATTACATCTGACACCACTTGTGGTGTAAATATATATTTGTACGGATGTGTGCACCACTCGAAAAGGACTTGAGAAAGAGCCACCTTTTTCCTATACTTGCCTTCTACCTGTGCTTGTCTCTCCGTCTTGTTGTCTTGTGTTCCACCTGCAAGTCGTAATTTTTGTGATATTTTAACGAAATTTGGTGCACCGGACATGTTTTGGCCCATTGACGAACGCTACTAAAAATAGCTCGGATCGGACCACTGTTCGACCACTTCCCATATACGGGCTTATTTTAAAAACTCGTTACATGGGCAACTGTATTAAGCGGTATTCAGCGGTGGGCCAAGTCCCAATACATTGGTTTTACTTATAATTAAAATAACATTTCCTAAGGAGAATCGATCTATAATAATAGTTTAACATGAATATCAAATGATTTGGATCAAATAAGTCTTTCTGGCGGACTCCATCCCGTATAAGTGTACTCATGCAATGTAAGCCTTGGTATGGCAACAAAGATCTTATTACTCTACAGTGTGAACAATAATGTGAGACGCTTGAAAAGAAGATAAATTTTACTAAAGTTCTATTACAACCTGAAACTTAACTTTAATCTATTAGCAAACTTTGCAACTCGTTAAGTTTGCTAAAGAGGTATTAAAGCATAAAATACTTAATAAATGCATTTTACTTGAAACTGAAATTACATACGACTGTGAGGTTTACAATTCTTAACGTTTGGATGATTTTGTATGCCGTTTACAGTAAAAAGAAAAAAAACAAAAAAAAAAAAAGAAAAGAAAAGGCACACACTATCGTTATAATTTCAAAGATTCGAAAAAACAACAAAAAAAAATGTTATCTTAATATATATAATAATTTTATATTTATATTATTATATATTTTTTGAATGTGTTGTGATCATTTTTTCCCTTGAAAACGGCATTTATTGAGCAACATTTCGTACAACATTTATTAATCGAAATATTTTCCATCATTTTCTACAACTTTTTCCCATCTTTCTGGACGCTGTGTGGAAAGAGCGATGCAATCATCGATCCATTTTCGCAATTCTTCAGCATTTCGAAAACGCTTGCTAGCTAAGCATCGATTTGAACAACTGATAACCAGAGGGCGTTATCCAGTCCAGTGAGTGCGGTGGGTGCGACAAACCTTCCCATCCCAGCTCCAACAGTGTATCTTTGATAACTCTTGCAATGTGTGGCCGAAGGCTGAGATGCAAGAGAATGACTTCGATCTGTTAACCGCCATTGCTGGTCATTTTTGTGCAACAATACATCGTTCAATTTGTTCAACTGACGTAGGCAGTGACATCTGCAGTGCCAGTTTTATTCAGTTTAGCACTATTTGCTACTTGCTACACACTTGCTAATCGCACCATATGCACAGGAAAACTGGGTGCCGTTGTGGATGACTCCCCTCGACTAGCTCATGATTTTTTGCGCTTGGGATTGTCGTAGTACACCCACTTTCCATTGTCAGTCATATAGGAAACTTTTCCTTTTTTGCCTGCCAAGCAATGAAACCGCGATCTTGACACTGTTCGAAGTTGCATTTTCAGTCAATTCGTACGGTAGCCATCTCCCCTCCTTCTGGATCTTTCCCGTCGCATGAAACAGTTGAAGTCACCGCTTTTCAACCGTTGAAACCAAAACCGGCAGTTGGAATATGATGAGTAGCATTACCATAAACTGCTAAAAGTATTCGATGGACTTCGGCAGAGATTTCTTCAAATCAAAGAACAAGAGTCATGAATGTCGAAAATGCAATTTTAAGCATTCCATGATTAGCGTCTGAATACGCTGACTAACTCAATAATACTAAATGGAAAACTGTTATTTTACACCAAATCATCGAATTTAACCGTTGTGCACATTGACACTCCGCAGTTATTTCTCATTTTCATTAATCGATGTCGTTGAGCAAGATAGACGCAAGCATCTATTATGTCCTATAGGGAAGGATGAAACTGTTCAGATTTTTTCCATATTTTGCACACTCAAGGATTATGTATAAAATACAGTGAATACTCGTTTTATTTCGTATGCAATTTTCGCGAAGAAGAGAATTGCGAATGAGTAGTGAATCCCAGGCAGGCATCCCAAGTAGGTTGATTCAGGCGTACAATCCACATTGCTTTGGCAGGAAGACGATATTCTGTGGTTAGTGTGGTGGGAAGAGTGTGTTGTCTCTTATTAGTTGCTTAAGTATGGCAAAACAGTTGAAAGCAAACAATGCCGCCCACAATTAATCGCTTTGAAATAATCAAAAACTATTCAAAAAACTAGTGAAATATGAAAAAAAAATTTTTTTACATGATGTCTGTCCATCCATGCATGCAGAAGAACCGGTTCGTAATACGCCGGAAGCACTCACCTGGGAACTGCAAATTTTCCCAGAGTTGATTTTAAGTGGTTTCATATAAAAGCTTGTGCCGTTCAAGATTTTAACGTATCAGAAATACGACTATTACTAAATGCCTCAAGGTTTGACGTATAGTTACGTAAAAGTGACTCCAATTTTTCATCACTTAACTCACTAAGCTAACAGCTTCCTTGAGAAGGCAAAAATATTTTATTTAATTTATTTTTCTCCTTTCATGCCATTCCTCTCTCCAAGGCATTCTTGGAGAAAGATGATCCGTCATTTCGTTGTGGCCACCAATTAGAATATACAAACATATAGTCATCAAAATCAAATCGTGTTTATTTACGTCACATATGTCTTTCTTCTATGGTCTTTCCAAACGTCACATATATTAGATTACATATATAATATGATATGGATCGTTGGCGTATTTTATACTAGATTTTGTAAATATTTTTTTAAAAAATCTCTCTCTCTCTCTCTCTCGCGTTGCCGCGTTGCTCGCGTTGCTTAAAAAATAGTTCGATACAATTATTTCGTAAAAACCGGTAGATTTCGTTATTGGGACAAGGGTATTGGGAGAAGGGTATTGGGACAAGGGTAGCAGTAGTATCTAACGATTTTTGTCATGATTTTTTTTCATATCTTACGGCACTTGTGGTGTGCATTGTGTAATAAATGTTTATGCGGACGTATGGAAATCTCTCTCTCTCTCTCTCTCTCTCTCTCTTTCTCTCTCTTTCTCTTTCAAATACTCGCATTCTTGATGTTGAATTTTATTGATACACTTCAAGAGTTGGCAAGAGATGAAAAAAAAAGCTAAACTTGTCTTAACCATTCCAAAATCGTTTATCTCGATTAGTAGAAAACGGATGGGCAAGTTCGTAATATTTCGAATTCGAAATTGTGAAATCTTGGCCGCCGCTATGTTTTATAGAAGAGAGAAGAACTAATAATGAAGACTCACCTTAAGCAGTGTTAAGATTTTCTGGGATAAATCATAATCAAAATTTGAATATTTTGAGCCGCTCATATCGTATATGAACACGAGACCAGCCTTTTGAGTTTCTGTATCCTGTAAAGCACAATCCAGTTGATAGACGATGCCCTGCAATGTTGTGGTATGTGTAACATTTAATGGACTATGTTTATTGGCGGTGAATAGAGCAATAGCAGCACCACTGGAATCACGTGCAGGCTAAATGTGTATATGCATGCAGAAAAAAAAGACGAAAAAAAAGATGAAAAAAAAAAAAAGAAAGAAAGAACAACAAAAAAAAAACGGAATAAAACAAAAAGTAACAAACAGTAAGTTAACTTAAGAACACACCCACAAACAACGAACGCATACAAAAACTACAATATTTCGTTAGGATTTCGTTACATACCAATATTGTAAATTTGCCAGTTTTTAATTCCGAATATAAGGGTTCGGCATCTGGATCGATATTGTAAAGGCCTTCTTTCAGACGTATCTGTTCATGTTGCTCGTAAAGTGAAACAGCACGAGTTATATCAAATTTACGAGCATACAGGAACTTGACAGCAGTCGTCTGCGAAATGTTACGTCTAGCCGAGCATGTTGAGCCAATATTATTACAGAGATCAATGAATTGTTTTACAGCCTAATAAAGATAATAAGCAAATACATGAGAAATTAATTTCAAATTTCAAATTTCCATTAAATCAATTATGTTCATATTATTATTATTAACTATGCATTCAATTACAGCATCAAATTACATAATTTATTATATATCCTTAAAGTATATTATTGTTTATTGCTAATGAAATAGTTAGTGTCATGATCAGTGTATTTGTGTATGAGCGAGTGCTGCTTATCAGACATTACGACTTACGAGTGTTAATGTGTTTATATTTAGATTTATATGCAGGGTTCTAGAAAATGCTGAGACTGTAACGTAACCTCAAAATCTCAATTTTCAAATTAGAGTGCAAGAGTCACAGCTGGTTAGATCTTAGCCGGACTGGAGAATGTTGAAATTCTTTCTCTCGGATATAACCCATTGCACCGGGAAGTTTACTGCAATTTTGATAAAATTTTTGATAATTTTGAACTTCTCACCGAGCGATAAAAATAGTACATTGTTCCATTTGTAACGGGTGAACGTAACACAAGGTACATATATGCTCTATAAAATTCAGATTTGATCTAATCCTGCTTGTCTTTCCAGAAAATCGTCATTGGACCTTTTAGATCCCACAAATGAAAATAAAACGCTGCAAATATATGCTGTACGAGCATGATTTCAGTTGATGGCCAGAAACTAATTTGACGACAAGGCGAACCCGTATGCACCTACTCCCGCATTAAAATGAAAAGTGAAATTCGCGTTGCTTAAAAAATAGTTCGATACAATTATTTCGAAAACATATTTAAAACTGAAATGTAAAAACCGGTAGATTTCGTTATTGGGACAAGGGTATTGGGACAAGAGTATTGGGACAAGGGTATTGGGACAAGGGTATTGGGACAAGGGTATTGGGACAAGGATATTGGGACAAGGGTATTGGGACAAGGGTATTGGGACAAGGGTATTGGGACAAGGGTAGCAGTAGTATCTAACGATTTTTGTCATGATTTTTTTTCATATCTTACGGCACTTGTGGTGTGCATTGTATAATAAATGTTTGTGCGGACGCATGGAAATCTCGGAAGAGCTTAAGATAGACCCAGTTTTCATTGTACCGCTCGATTAAGAAAATGATTCTGATAGCTTGTCTATTTTTGCTTTATTTTTGCGTTCAAGCTACAGGTCGCAATATTTGAGATATTTTGGTGAAATTTGGTACACTGACGTTTTTTGATCCAAGCATGAACGCTTTTGAAAATAGTTCGGGTCCATATAACAACGATTTTTCAAAGTAAAGCGCAATTGCAATTTTTCAAATTTTTTAGCAGATGAAAAGCACCACAAATATTTTTCCAAAATGGAAATTTCAGACTTTAAAATGATTTCTTCTCGAAATCATGTTTTTCGAATTGACCGCACCCCTTTTCAACCCTCCCAAAGAAATATGCATTACATTATAACATGAATTTTCAACAAATTTTTGTTGTCATCTTCCAGGTGCAAAGTTCGATCTATAATCAAGTAAAAAATCATTATTGTATCATTTTTGATACTGAAATATTGAAAAAAAAAGAAGAAGAAGATTATACTCGATGATGACCGTGACTGTTATCATAAAAAGATATAAAATAAATAAAAGAATTAAATTTTCATCCTCCATAATATGGAATGGGTGCACTTGATTTTTTCTATTTTCAAAATAAAACTTTTTGCCGTATAGGCGTGTTGGTGTTGTAGGCGTGTCCTTTGAAAAGTTTAGGCCACTTCCAAATGCTTTTGCAAATTTGTAGGCGATATCTTCATTAAAATGTTTACCACAATTACTACACAGTTGCGCAAACAGACAGATGGACAGACATGTTTAAAAGCATTCCAAATTTGAAACTGGCCAAGAATTTATATATTTTATGGGGTTTTATACGCTTCTTTTTGCGTCTTATAAAGGTATGGCCAAAAAATATGAAAATTTGATATGCTATAATATTGCGGAGGCGTGGTCAATTTTTCCCATTTTTGTACAGGTGCTATAGCATCGCCCATTTTGTACATTTATTTGGACTAAAGAGCAAAAACCCAATTTTTTATTCCTTTTGTAAAACAACGGTGATTTTACTTTACGTAGTATTGTAGGCGTGTCCTTCGACCGATTTGGCCCATTCCAATGTTTCTGCCAAATTTGAAGTCGATAGTTTCAGTTTTTTTGCGACCAGGCGAATGTTTGCACTAGACGTTACATGAATGGATAAACAGACAGACGGACAGAAGGACATGCTTAAATCGATTCTGAATTTAATGGTGATCAAGAGTGAAGTTTCCTTTTGGGTGTTGCATACGTTTTGCCAAAACGAATATACCACTCATAATGGATATAAAAATAAAAAAAACGTTTTGCTTTTCTTAGTTTAGTCGGAGACATTTCAAACCCCGTACGCTTATGAAAGTGCTTGAAGTGGTTGACTTCGCAATTTGTGCGTATAACGACCTCAGGCGAGACTAAATGATACGTATGACTAATATACTTGAGTTTTACATTCGGTTCATTCATTCGTTGTTTCACGGTGCATAACGGGACATTAAATCTATTCAGAGTGAAACGTTGTTCTATTCTATCGTATTCGTTGCGTTTAAAGTCACCCATTTATATGTGTATGTGTTTTATGTCGCTATCATTATTATCATCATATTGGATATTTTCCGTACAAAAAAAAGTTCGTCTTTTTTCATTTTCTTTTTGCAATCATTTTTATTGCAGTTTTTCGAGAGAGACAGAGAGAGCAAAGAGATGCAATAAAATCGCGATTTTAAGAACGCATGCATCAACCATCGAAAAGGCTGATTAACAAATATCTGGAATTTAAATTTTGCTGTTGTGTGTACGAGAGACGATTAACAAGTCCGCGTCCAGAGTCGACGCTTTTAAGTTGTTAAACGAAAGCTTTATTAAATTTAAGGCCGTATGAGAAAATTCCTCTTAATTATTTATTATCCGATCTCTGTCTCAAAACTATATCAGATTTTGATGGGCTAATATTGTCGTTGTAAATTGCAAGTGTAAATAAAAAATAAAAAAAAAAAATGAAAAAGAGAAGGAGAAGGAGAAAGTGGTTTAGCTTTAGCTCAAAGCAATTCCTTACAAGCAATGGATAAAAATTTTTCTTAAAAATCAATGATTACTTTGTCACAAATGTAGAAAAAATTGCAATCTAAGTCAGACGACAATAGAGAATATTTGGAACGCAAGGCGAATCCGTGATCGATGTTGAAGCGAAAATTGTGATTCTCTGAACTGAACGCAGAAGCACAATAATATTCAAAACGTCAACTTTAGCTACTGCGTCTAAGTCATTCGCTCGTTGCATCGACTACTGTAAGTTTTTCAATTCAAAAATCAATTTTCGATTTCTTTGTTTTACTTAATAGATGCTCCGGACCTTGCAGAATATGTGGAAAAAATCTCATTACTCGCATGAAATTTTTGCCTTCAAATTCAGTGCTTTTTCCGAGAGAGATCACCTGCTTACTACGGACAACCGCTGGAAGTTACAGCCTAATGATTTATCCATTAATTTCTAGCTTCTCCAACACATTGAAAAATCTTTTCAAGACGCATTTGTGCTTAAAATTTAAAACCGTTTTCAAACAAAAATAGTTTAGCGCAGCTACAAGGAAACAACCCCCGAATGGTAGGTGAGAGAGTGATTTGAAGATTTTTAATGCTTTTGCCAAGAAGTGAAACATTTGAGACGGAGTTTTTGATTTTGATAATGAATTCCATGAGTTAATTGCTGGTCGTCTTTTCCATTATTTCGAAACTTGTAGAGTGTAAATACCGCGACACTCCGCTTGGTAGATGCGGCAAAATAGCCCCCAATGGGCTTAAACTGGTCGAGCAAATAGAACGAATAAGAGGAATATTTGAGCTAGGAAGCGCTAATTTTATGGCTCTTGATATTGCAGACTAAGAGAAAAAAATATTTTGAGAAAAAAAAAACAAGATATCGGAACACATTTTTTGAAATCGCCAAACAGCATAATTTAAACAATTTGCATCTTTTCCGTTTGGCTTTTCTACGGTATCTCCAAAGGAACATTTGCTAGTGAAATGCATAGGTTTTCTTAAACATTTTTAATTAATTAACGAATGACTTTTTTCAAGTCGAAAAATGCACTTTTTTACTCAACCACTCGCCAGTTACGCAAATATCAACATTTTCAAAAACTCACGCAACGCCCAGAAGGAAGCTTCGGAGACCGCGCAAAGCGTATATACTCTTGACTAACATCAAATTCTGAATCGATTTAAGCATGTCCGTCTGTGTAATGCCTGTTGTAAATATTTTCCCATTCGCAAAAATGAAGACATCGTGTAAAAATTTGCAAAAGATTTTGAAAATTGCAAAGACTTTTTAAAAAGCACGTCTACAAAGCCCACACGTTCATGTAAAACTGTGAAGACCTTTGTTTTTCGTGCTTTTTGCTTGTTACTCATTAAGCACAGCACATACACCGCATAAATTTTCACTTTTATTGTGAAAAAAAAAAGAAAAAATTTTTTTTTAAAAAATTAAAAAAAAAAAAGAAGAAGAGTTTTAGTCACGACCGAATGTAATTTTCTTACTTATTTCAATTTCAATTTGAATCAGTTATGCTGCTTGCCACGTAGCCACTTGAGCTGAAGATGTTTCCAGCGAGTATCTACGGGTTTGTCATTTTTTAATATCTTTCAAAAATAATTCCTCAAAATCTGCAACTTTTCCTTGCAACTAAAAACGATTGCCAACAATACTTTTTATACCCTACACCACTTGTGGTATAGAATATATTAAGTTAAAGGGCTTACGATACACCCAACTTTCATTAATACCGATCGATTAAAAATCGTAATCTGAATTGATTTAAGCCTGCCTGTCCGCCTAATGTCTGTCCATGTAAATTTGCGTATACGCTGCTGCTCGCAAATTTTAAGATATTTTGATGAAATTTGATCCAGTGATCTGTTTTGAGCCAAGGCCGAACGCTATTGAAAATTGTTCGGCTAGGTCCACTTTTTCGACTACTTCCCATAAAACGCTCTATTCGAAAAAGTCGTTATATGGAAATAAATTGTAATTTTCAAAATTTCTCAGCAAAAGTGGTTGAGTAGAAGTACTTCGGCATTGAAAATTTGTATGAGAACTTTGGACCAGTGGGGCAATTTTTGAACGAAAACGTATAATATTCAATGCTCCATGATGACGGACGGGAAGGTTGATGGGTATACATGCTTAATCAGTTTAATGGAACTCCTTTTGGGCGTTACATGCCCAGAATTTATTCAAGATACTCTATACCACAGGTGACGTAGAGTATAGTTATACTCCCAATTTCATTTTTTTCATAAGACTCCAAGTCGTTTGAGCTGGTTGCGTCGGCTATTGTTGATGCCTGATGGTTTTTTCAAGAGGATGTAAAAAATACTTCATTGTGATCGCTAACCGCATCATTTATATCGCCAGCGAGAGGCTCTTGCCGGCATACGGCGAAAAGCTTAGATGCCCATGGACGCTGAAAGGGTATCCAAAATTCTCGATATTCGGGGGCGTAAA
Source organism: Glossina austeni (assembly GCA_000688735.1). Taxonomy (NCBI): domain Eukaryota; kingdom Metazoa; phylum Arthropoda; class Insecta; order Diptera; family Glossinidae; genus Glossina; species Glossina austeni. Next base: position 4,487,237 of record KK502403.1, read on the forward strand.
TGTAAGGTGACGTGTGTTGCCCTTATATGCAAATATGTGCATGGCAAGTGTTCCAAAGAGATAGAAGGGATTTGTCCATCAATCAAGTCCTTTAACAACACTACAACACTACTCAGCTCTCTAAACGTTCGCAGTCATTCGTCGTTTTTGAACTTTACATTGCCCGCCTCTGGCATTGATCTTCCCCACCCTTCCAGATGTTTCCACTTTCAGGTCTAACGCACACAAATCCTACTCCCCTTGTTCATCTTTCCCTAGCTATAATCCTTCCTAACGCATCCACATACACATGGAACATTCCCTGAATGCTGGCTGGTCGAAAGCAAAAAAAAAATAAATAAATAAATGAATAAAATGTGAAAGAAAAAAAAGGTGTTTGGCGCAACATCACTTGAAAATTGAGTGCAACAATAGTCGCGATTGACTACGTGAAAAATATTTGCAATTTGCAGAATGCTTTGCAATTTTTTTTTTTATATATATATTTGGGTTGAAAGAGTTAGATGTATGCACGAGAAACAAATATAAAAAAGACAGAGATAGAGAGATACTGAATGAAATTACAATCCTTCCGTCCTAAGCATCACACGGTAAATACTGAATCAATAATAATAAAAAAGTGAAATAAATTGAAAAGATATTCGGGGAAAAGTTGAGGTCTTACCTAACTAAGGAAACACACGATGTCATAATTAAAAGTAGAAAAATGGTTTTCAAATTTCATATTAAATTGCAAAATATATTTGTGAAGCAAATAACAAACAGCAAACGACAAACAAAAGTATTATTTACAAAGAATTTCATTCTCACTTCGAAATCTATTACTGATATGCAAAGAATTCTCAGAAAATTTTATTACATTTTACTTTTGCAATGATTGGATCGATTTCTTTGGAAATCGACAGCAATGTCGTCTTTCCTGACAATAAAATGTATTTGGATTTCTCGTAGAACTTCTACGTAAAATTACGTATTAAAAGTTTTAATTCCCTCCCACTCGATTCAACCTTGCGCAATAAATAAATAAGAAAGGATGCATCAGACGATGCATTACAAGAACGTAAGAGAAAAGTTCGCTTTTTAAATAAACTCTTAATTATGTTTTTCTTAATTGAAGATCAGAATTATTCCTGTGAAATTTACGTTATTCTAAGTCCTCTTCATGATTGATTGATGGACATAATCATCGCAATTATTTACTTGCTCGCCTTCAAAATTAGGTCACTTGTCATTTGTAACAATAAGGCGAGCAAGTCATTAAAAAAGCGATCAGCAATATTCAACAGAACAGCAAAACTGGAAATATTTTTTTATTTTTTTTTTTTTTCTTTCTTCCTTCCTTACAGACCAATTGCTGCTTGTTACGTAAACGAAATATTTGAAAATATTTATAAATTGTTAAAAAAATCAAGTAATTTGTAAAGCGTACGTTGCGCTTTTAATTTTATGTTTACACGATTTTTATATATTTTAATGTGATAGGCGTCAAGAGAATCATCATATGATTCTTTTGTTAAAGATAACATAAAAACAAATAAGAACATTATAGTCGGACAAGGCCGACCATTAAATACCTCTCACCATCACTTCGCTCAATACACGTTCTGATAATAATCAAAAATTAAATCAAAAATTACAAATTATTTTGATGCAAAGACATACTTTTTCATGGAAGCCCCCCGCTCTACGAAAATATGCCCGAAACATCATATAGCGTGAGCCAAATTTTGCAAATTTTATTTACTGCCCAAAAATTTTATTATTTATCAATTTCCGTCGTAGAAAGGTAGAAACTATGCTTTCTCTCCGTCTAAGGCCTTGCTTTTCATGATAACCCATACACATGTTAGAGTCTAATGTATCTATGGATCTATGTGATCCATATTTGTTACTATTAATTTTTTTGATTGTTTTTCTACTATAGACCGACCAATTTTCATTATAAAATATCAAAAATTAATTCATTTTCTGAACGGCTTACTATTAGACCTGGGGTCCAAGCAGTAGATCCATGTGCTTCAAATTTGGTTCACTTAATTCTTATGTCAAATCACTATCATGAACAAATTTTCATCATAAAATATTAACAATTAGTCCTTTTTGGCATTTCCTCAGAAACCTTATATGCGCCGGTATCCAAAAAAATTGACGTACGTGGTCCAAATTCGATAAGGTTGATTTCTTTGCCAATTTATTGTTATACACCAATTTTCCCTATGATGAATATTGAAAATTATACGTGTTTACCATATAAAGACTCCGTTTTCGTAGAAATGGTTACATGAGAGGAGGCGCGAAAAATTACTCCAGCTGAACCAAATTTTTGATACCAATTTAGAATGACGGAATGATACTACATAGGGAGTTCTATCGAGACATTTTGAAAATTGCAATTTTTTTCTATACAGTTACTTTTCGAAATAAGGCGTTAAATGGAGGGGTGGTCGGAAAAGTGGACCTAGTCGAACCATTTTCAAGAACTTTCATCACTGGGTGAAAACAAACCCGTATAACAAACTTTATCAAAATGACGACCGGCAAGTTGAATACAAATTTACAGGGACAGACAGACCAGCTTATTCGGTACAATAACAGGTGGATCTATCCTAAGTTTATGGGGTTACATATGTCCGCGCAAACTTAATATATCCTATAACGCAAGTCGTGTAGGGCATAAATATGGCGTAGCTGCCTAAATATTCTTATTTATAAGTCGTTTTATTTCTCATTTAATTCGGTTTTTGTTTATGTTCATTTTACGACTTATAAGCTATTGGATGACGGTATATTCAGTTCGTCAAAACGTTTGCAACACCTAGAAGAAAGCCAGAGCGACTCCATAAGGTATATAAATTCTTGATCACCACTCTTGATCACCACACTCATTGATCATCATCTTGATAAAAACATTTTTGTTTTGAAAAATGCAAAAATATTAATAATAATAAGTAGGCGTGGTCAATTTTTTCGATTCTCTATACAAGTGCCATACAATCATCAAAATTTTTATATGTTTTGCGAGTAATGAAAAAAAAAGTTGATATTTTCCTCCTTCGAAAAACGGAGGTGTCCTCAGTTTACGTGGTACGCCGGTAAGTTTGGCCTACGGCTGATTTGGCCCATTTTCGAGGGCATTCTGTTTGCGAGAACTTTCAATTGTGTTGGTGTGCATATGTTTTTTAACAGCATATCCATATAGAGAATGGGTGCGGGCTTAAAATCAAACGATTGAAATAATCTGCAATATTAACCGATTCAAATATAATCCGCATATGTTACATGCGTAATAACAGGCACAAATGTACTCGATATTCTTCAAAAATTGTGTAGGAATCCTTCGACAACACCAGCTATAATAACGTATAGAATTTTATTATCTTCCTTGCATTTAATTATTAACAACAAGTTATTGCCATAGAGTCTTTTTTAGCTTCTTTTTTAGCTTTACTGTCTCTGCAATTTTAATATTAAATGCAGATTTATTGATATATATATATATTTTTTTTTTTTATATCCACGTTGTTTTCCTAAGCTTTGTGCAATTTTCATATTTTATTGGAAACACAATATTTTCCCGACTAAAAATTATCAAATGATTTATTATTGGAATTTTTAAGAAAAGATGAAAGAAGCCGGACAAGAAAGCAAACACAATTTTAGTTTTTTTAAATATTCGAAATATTTTGAAATTTCAATTTTTTAATTATTGCTGCACATGGGCAGCACAGAAAAATATTTAACAAAAATTCTAGCGTCTAAAAGCAACTTTTGCGGAAATCATTTGCAACGTCTTGGGCTGCGCAGGCATTTGCAAACAAATTGCCGACTTTTCGTATTCAATTCGATGCCTATGCTTGAGGGAAGCATCGAAATGGGTTATCTTATCTTATCCTTCAATTTACAAGCCCGCAAATGCGTAACAGAAACGCCATAAACTAAACGTTGATTTAAACACGCCCTTCCTCTCTCATGTCATAAATGGAAAAAATGGGAAAAATTATTTATGTGCCAGCAGACGAGTGCAATCTGTGTTAAAGGTTAACTTGCACTAAATGAAATTGTTGCTCTTATACGCTTGATGGGGGTTATGGGAGTTGATGGGAGTGAAAGTTTCTTTCACGTATCCAAACAATAACTCCAAACCACAAATAATATTCATTTACCAGAATCAATGTTGAAATTATTGGGAAAAGTTTTAGGTTTCATTTTCGGCAACGCTATACTCTTTGCCACCCAACAACAGATGCTGCGATGACTTTGATAGATAAAATGGAACATTTTTCACCAATCTCCGTATACCGTTGAATTTTGCTCTTCAAATTATCATCTATCTCGTTGTTCATACGAAACAATTTAAAAGCTATCTTATGTAGCTTTCCCTGTTCACGAAACCGAATTTGGAAAACTTTCAAAAACTTTGAAAGGCAGTAGCAGGATATTGTGGAGTGTACAACAACTTTTATTAATAAGTACTATAGTATTTTTCATAAAAAAATTTGATTTGGTTTCAAATCGGGCGCGATCACATAAAGATATTTCTATCATTTCTATTACTTATTATGTACAACACAACACACAGGGTACTGCAGAGAATATTAAACTTATGCAGATGAGCATGACACCCAAAAAGGCGTCACTATATCCATTGATATATCCTTTTACTATATCCATTGATTCTGAATTAATTTAAGCTTGTCTGTCCATCGGTCTGTCTGCCTCCCTGCTGACTGATTGGATAGGACAATTTTTACGGCCAAGCTGCATTTTAAAGAATTTCTTGGATATCACCTAAAAATACAATTTTTAGCACTTCTCGACGAAATCGCTGGTTAACAGCATTTCGGTGCTCGAGCAGATTTTTGTGAAGCCCTTCCCAAGCAAAACTTTACATGGAAAGTATTTTATAAAGAAAATTGGTTCATAGTAGAAATTTGACATAAACATTCATTAAGTCAAATTTGGACCACGTACATCTATTTTTTGAAATCCATCTTCCCTTTTGGGAATCGCAACAAAATCTAGCCTAGTATTCAGTGATGAAAACAGGTGAAAGGTAATGAGGTCTTTGAAAAGAATATTAAAAATTGGATAAATACGAAGTACATCAGTACATGTTTTCGACCCATCCATCCATACAAGAGCTCCCATGACAAACCCGTATTTTTCCATTTTCATATTTTGTTACGAAAATAAGTGAAAAGTTTTATTACGCCATGTGGTTTAGGTGCCCGACACCAATATTTTTAATTGTTTTAAAATTTAATTTAGGAGTCATTCTGCGCATGATAAAAGAAGAAAAATGTTTCTTGATTTTAGCCTTCAGTCCACCGCTCTTAGTATATTTGCTTGCACGATGAATTCTTTGGTAATTGTCCGCCAACGATTAGTTTTTATGCCCATCACTGACGGATGGGGAGTATAGTCATTTTGTCAAAACATTTGCAACGTCCAGAAGAAAGCATCAGAGACCCCACAATCTATATATATGTTCTTTATCAGCATCAAATTCTAAATCGGTTTAAGCATGTCCGTCCGTCGGTGGAATGCATGTTGTAAACAGTCTTCTGGCCGCAAAAATGAAACTATCGACTTCAGATTTGACAGAAACATTGGAAGCTCGTGCACGCACGTTAGGTCAAATCGTTCAAGGGACACACCCATAGCACCATATAAACGACGAACACCTCTACTTTTCAAAGGGGATGGAAAATTGGTTTTTTGCTCGTTACTCGTAAGCAATAGAAAAGAAATTCACAAAAATTTTTGAACGCATATTCTATGGGCGATGCTGTAGCATTTGTGTACAAAAATGGAAAACATTGACCACGCCTACCCAATAGTATGGTTTATCAATATTGAATTGTTTTTTGTTTTTTGCAATATCTCTATAAGGCACCGAAACAAGCTCCAAAAACCCAATAAAGTCATGTTTTGAGCTCATACAACGTAATGATCTACTAAGAGGAACTGATGCAATGCTAGGAAGTCATTGAAGAACGATTTTTTAGCATGAGAACGAACGGCCCCATAAGAAAGCTTTATTAACTCTGACATGGAATGTCGTATGCAACTCATTGCTTTCATCCAATACTGCTCCTAGCGAGCAAGAGAAGTTCCTTCAACAACGACAACAAATTGTTTGCTAAAGCTCAGCTTTGATTGTTATACCGATACGCAAAAATGTGTTCTAATTATTCCTTTCGGGTGTCTTTTTAAGTTGTACGCACACACACACATACACACACACACAGAGACAAACACACAACCGCAATAATTACCTCTCCCTGACAATCTTGTGACAAACATGTTGCACGACCTGAAAATATGGAAAGCGGTCGGAGTATTCGCCGCAAACATAATGACAAAACAAAGATACGAAGAGCGTCAGCGTAGAATCTTAAGTAGTGCCTAAACGGCTACCCTCCCTGTGAAGGTATATCTAAACGGTCGTGCCACAGGGTAGGGAAGGTAGGAGGGGTGGTTTTTAGCCGGTTGAAGTCTCGCACTGCCCTCATGGGCGCCTGTTGATGGTTTTCCACCTCACAAAAAAAAAAAAAAAAAAAAAAAAGAAAACCCGCAATAATTATCGCCAAATCAGAAGCCAAGTCGTTCGGCATATGCGGAATAATTATTTATAAACTATTTGATTAAATGAATTCATCGAATTTGTATTCGGTCAGCATCAAAACAAAAACCAACCTGTTTATACTGTTCTCTACTTGAATTACATATGAACAATTGTCCCATTTTGTTAGAGCCCTTTCTCATACACAAATACACTCGCAGTCCACGTACTTAGTTAATAAATAAAAACTTTTCCAATGAAATATTTCTTATTATTCGCATTAATAATTATTAATATTTGCGGATTCTTAGAGTTCTTCGACTTCTTTCAATGTTCGTATCGTATATATATATATATATATGCATGTATTTCAATTTAATTTATAAGCAAAAGTTCTTGAAAGGATATCGTAAATAAATATTCCAGACGTTTTTCACAATAATGGTTTCATAGAAAATCGTAATATACACAAAAAATTTACTTAACACGTTCGCGTTTAAGACATTACTGAAAACACAAAACAAACTTCATATACTACAAATTGACGCGAGCGACAGTCAATGATTATTTCACTTGCATGCACATATACACGCATATATAGAGAAAAGAGAATTTCAAAATGAAAAATAAATAAATAAATGCAACAAAATACAAAAATTAAGCAAAAATAATGAAAAAAAAAAAAATGAAATAAAATAAAATTAAAAAGCACTTAAATATATGCGAAAATGTAAAACGTCTGCTCCGGCAGTCAATAGGACGTTAATATATATATTATGGTGATAATGACGTTGAAAAAAAGGTAAAGCTATTAAATGAAGGGGGTATAAAATTTCTTGGAAGATGAGCTTCTTTTTTTTTTTTATTTTTTTATTTTTTTAACCAACATACGAGCACAATAACACTTTTGAACGATTTACCATGACACCATCACTACTAACACAAACATACACATACACACATGTGAAGCACATATGGACATATGTATAGACATATTGGCATTGTGTTTAATAAAACTTCTTGATCTCATACGTCAGACATCGTGACTGACCATTAGTGTCTAGTGGATTGCTTAAACAAAGCACACACACACACACAACATAGATATGTGTGTTAGAAGGCGTGTTGATTTATATATTTGATTGTACTTAACTTAAAATTGAACTTACCGTAGACATCTATCTGCCTATATATCTGTATATATATATATATATATATATATATATATCTTTGAGGAATTTTTCTCTCTATCTAATAGTAAAAAAATTAATAAAAGTTTAAAAAAATCAACTGATAGACGTTGTATTTGTATTTGAAATCATTTCGGCTTGTGTGATGGCTAAGAGGCTGGCTTACTCAGCCGGAAGCATTCAGTTAATACAAACTGTGTACGATCATCTTCTGTGTTAATTTACGCTGCCGTATTTAGATGAAAGGCAGAGTTGCCAAAACTTTGTTTCTTCTAATGGCTCGGCTAGTAGAATCGTCTATTTATTTATAGTCATTGAAGAAAGGGGGTTGAGGGGTACATTCGTTCGCAACACCCCCAAGGAAGCAAAGTTCAGAGAACTCATCAATTTTGGACATACATGTAAACAAGTTTTTTGTGCGATCTCTTTTATGAAATCGTGCACAAATATTTATCGAGATAGAAAGACAAAAAGAGAGAAGAATTGGACCATTTTAGAAGACTAGAGCGCGTCATACATAATGTTACATACGTTTTGAAAACATTTCCTTACTTAAAAATGCGAAATTAAAATATTTTGAAAATTTTTCCATGTCTTCGTCGTAGCGCTTTGACGCATTTCCTCGGAATGGGTTTTTACGCAGTTCCTTGTTTTCCTTAAAACTATTGCTAAAAAACTATTTGCAAAAGTTTTTTATGAAATTTTTGAATATTTTTTTTTTTTTTTTGGCCGTATTTTCCTGCGCTTCCTGTTTACCATTTCTCTGTACGTTCTTGATTAGTAGCATCATTTCACCTAAGCATGGTGAATATTGAAAATAGATCCAATTGGTCAAAGGACACGCGTACCGTGCAACTTAAACCAGAAATACTGTTTTTGTATTTTTTCTTATTACTCGTTACTCATGAACTGTGTGCATAGTGCATATACGACGATCCAAAATTTCGAACCAAAATCTTCGAAATTAAACGTTTTTCCGTTTCTTTGTGTCTTCTTACGATGATGTGTGTAAAGTTGGGTATAAAAAAAATTCGATTACAAATAAATTTAGTTTAATTACTTGTTTTACTACATAACTACATAACCTCAAAAATTTTGCAAGTATTTGCAACTGAAATTTAAAATGGAAACAGGTCCGGGTATTAAGAACTTTAATTAAACTTTTATTTATTTATTTTTTTTTTTTTAAAAGCACATTTTTCCAAGAATCGATAACAATATGTGTTAGTAAAGTAATCGCGAAAATTTTATACTCTTAAGAAAAAAACCAGCTTCCAGACAGAGAAAAATTGAGAATACATTTTTCTATACATATATATATATATATAAACAATTTTTACAATAATTATTTTCCGCGAGGCTTTCGCTCTTGTTAGTGCAAAGAGACTGTAATTCACTTAAGTCCCTTCGTCAACTTTACCATGGAGTTAATTTTTCATTTTAAACCAAGTAAACCAAATGAAAATAAATAAATAAAATAAAAAAAAATAATAATAATAATAATAGTAAAACCGTTACTCTTTACATCAATACCGACCTGTATGAACAAACGTTTCTTTTTAAAATACCTTCAAATATATATCTAATATATAGATAAAAAAACATCAAAGACGATTTTTCGATTCCGCTGCATCAACTCTTGGGCGCGTTTTGATGGATTGTAAACATAGAACGATGAGAATATATTGCTTGATTCATATCGTTTATAATGCGTAGAAGTACGCATTGTCGATAAACGATCGCAATCAGCGTAATCGAAAGTATCGCGGACCGAAATAAACAATCGGAACCGAGAATATATATAATGATAAGCTTATGTTCAACCCATGATTGTAGAATACGCGTGCACGAGACGACAATAAAATAGATAACAATCAAGGTGTTTATTAGCACCACCTATTCGGGTTTGAAGAAGTCTTCCATCGCTTAACTAACATATGTAGAGTTAACAAAAGATTTTAACGATAAACAGTCACGATTGCCACCAGGCAAGTGTACTTTTTATACTCTACACCACTTGTAGTGCAAAGTGTATTCAGTTTGTGCGGACGTATGGGCAACACCCAAAAGGACGTAAGATAAGCCCGCCTTTCATTATGTCGAGCGATGCAGAAGCATTTTCCGGATCGATCTAAGCCAGTCAGTCGGTTTGTCTGATGTCTGTCCATGAAAATTTGTATTCAGACTGCAGGTCGCCATTTTGATAAAGTTTTGTATGCGTGTGTGTTTTAATTCTCTACTTTATAACTAACTCTAAGTTTCTTCAGTCTTCAGCTTAGAAATATTTGTTAAAATCTTTTTTTATACTTTATTGAGTTTGTGCGAATGTAATTAATGCCCAAAAGAGCTGAGGATACGATCCATTTAAGCTTGTCCGTCCGTCTGTCAATTACCTTTTTGTACTCAACGAATAGGCAACAACAACTTTTGATAAAATTATGTGTATTTGGTAAAGGGTTGGACTGAATATATATCGACTGACAATAATAGGATGCAGATCAGGTTTTCATATGATTGTTACCAAGCAACGTAAATTCGTAAGAACAATTTGACATAAAAACTAGTTATGCGAAATTTAATTTCCATGGTTTTTTTTTTTTTGGATCCTCTCCGATATATGAAGAATGTCATGAAACGTAAGCTTTTGTATATAATTTTTGGCACTCCGTCAAAATCATTAATTTTGCTAAATTTGCATCACATCGCTACACATTTTGACCCGCCTCACATACAAGGTCTTCAACGGACGAAATGTATGTCGTCTTTAAATGGGGAAAAGGTGTAATTTTGTTGTTCTACAATGAAAATTTTTATTAAGCGGATTACTGTAAGGTATTTTAAAGTTGGCCTAGTCGGTAATGACTGTAATGTTTGTTGTATTTGTTAGCACTTTCTTTTTCTCTTTCCTTTGCTAATACAATCAATCGTCTACTTGCCGAGAATGCTGACAAGTGCGAATAAAAAGAATTATTCCTAAAATAATTATTTCAAGGCCGCTAGAAAAGATTATAAAGTATTTTTTTTTTTTTTTTTTTTTTTTTTTAAATCGTGGGAAAATTTTTTGAAGATAAGTTTTGTCAGCATTTATTATGTACGTTTGTGTTGTATTATAAAGTTTATACTTTTTTTTATAATCATTTTATCATTATTGTTACTGACGGGTTCTTATGGGTTTGAGTAACAAAATTGACAAAAACATTGATGTAGGTTAGCGTCGATGTAGTGAGTCAGCGTTTTGCTTTTAATACCGAACCCTTAGGTGAAAAATGTATGAAAAATTGAGTTTTTACACCACATGGAAGTATGCGGTTGTCCTATACTTTTGTTCATTGCCGGAAGGAAAATGTGATTTTTTTTGTAAACAAAGCGTAAATCAAGTATGATCGGTCCAATGAATAGATGCACTTACAGAAACACACGAATCGAAGAAAATAAAGCCGTTATATGCGGATGTGTTCACTTGTACTTCATTCTATTACGGCATCCGTTATGATCGTATTATGCATTCTTATCAGAATTTCCATTCGGGCCAAGGCTATGCTTCCAATAAGATCTCATTTCAATTCATGTTTCTAGTTGTAATTGGAATTCGAATTGCGATACCAGATCCAATTGAGATCTGAAATCCATTTAGATGTCCATAGCATGCATTTCGAAACTCGTTATATGCAGTGGTGTTGTCGAGCCGGAACGCTCCGGAACATCGTTCCGGTACTTCCTTTTTGGACAGGAACGCGTTCCGGAACTAAAAATGATTTCTGATAACGAGAATTTATTATAAACATTAGAAGAAAAAAATATTAAATTTTAATGCAAGCGGACCGTACGTCACTCATCCCTGGTATAGTTTATTGCTATACCCAATTGGGGGAAATCTCCCCCCCGTCGTCAAATTTGGGACAAGAGACCGCACAGAGCGGCCGTCTATCCAGGATCGGCCCTGTCTATATAATTATATATACGCGTTCCGGTAAAAAAAAAAATTTGCGTTCCGGTAAAAAAAAAATTAGCGTTCCGGTAAAAAAAAATTAGCACAACACCACTGGTTATATGCGAGTCCATATATGGCCGCGGTTGCAGACGCGCATTCTGATAACAGAATCCATTCGCAGACACATCACGGAGAATAAGGAACAAGGATTATTATGTATGCGGGCTATGCCCCATTTTGGGGGCATTGTTTGAGCAGTTGATAGTGTTGCGTGACATGTCGATGTCGATCCGTAATGCCATTGAACACACAACCATCACGCACTATTACACGTACATGCATATTACAATTGCTTCTCCGATTGCATAGGTGCATGTATGACTTTCCGGTTGCGCTTAATTCTGATAAATTAATCATCTTGGTCGATCAGTACATTAGGGGCCTATGAAGATCCCAATATTAACTGATTATCGGCAAGTCAATCGAATATAAAATTTTATGAAATCTTTTTCTACTGATTTACGGATAGATTGCGCCCGCTTAAGATTACGAATAATTGCTTTTGTAGGTGAATGACAATATCAATATACTCGCGCGTAATGTTTCGGAGAATGAACGAAAAAGGTATATCAGGGTGTGCGTGTTTGCTTTTATGCGTCATTTTGTAATTATCATAAAAAGCATTTAATAATTGCGTACAATTTTGTTGAAATTTCTCTAACATAAAAACAAGTTAAGAGTGCTTGCCTATATTAAAAGCATGAAAGCTTAGCTCGTGCCGCATGTGTACTGAATGATCCATGCGTCATTATATTTTCAATTTAAAGCCTTGTGTGATCATCAATTCCTCGAAGATATTATATTGCATGTGTGCATACACATCTATATACAAACATCCTGAATATTTTCAACAGAAAACATACAACATCAACAGTAAATATACAAACATTGCTACATGCTTAACCAAAAGCCATCAACCATCATCAACATTCTTCCTAAAAAACAAAAAAAAACAAAGAAAAAACAAAAAAAAAATTCTCGTCGCTTACACATCTATAGACAGTAGGTTTTAATGATGAAATTATATATACATGAGGCTATAAGCCTTTGGCTTTTTTTTTTTTCTTTTTTTGCTTCTCTTACTTTTCTTGTTTCTTTTTGGGAACAACAAAAATTTATTATTAATTATATTTACTGAAAAATGTTAAAACGTGATACACACAATTCTCGAGAAATTCCATTGGTTTAGAGTTGCGAGATGATAGCACATTGTTTACTATAATATACATACGCACGTAGATATTGTAGGTGTTGAACGGATTGATGAAATATTAGTTTGTTATACATGTGCTTGCGCGCGCGTGTGTGTGTGTGTGTGTATGTGTGTATGATACTATTCATTAGAAATCGTTCATGTATACATTAAACGTGAAGTTGAAAATTTTTAAAAATTTGTTTTCAAGTTATAATTATATATATATATATATATGTATGTCATATATATGTTAAAAGTATATAAAATGTGGTGCAAAATTTCAAAGTAAGCTTTCTTTACACACTTTGGTGTGGAAGAATTAAAAATAGTAAACAGTTAACGAATTTCTTTGAAATCTTTTTTTTTTAAATTATTATATGAAAACACTCCGCCGTATTATTAGAAATTTTCAGAATTTTTTTTTTTTAAATTTAACCTTAAATATATGTGATATTAGTTTAATTGAATATTTAATGCGGAATGAAAGGGTAAAACAAAGCTTTGACGATCATTCAGTCACAATTTTTTAACATGTTTTCTATCAGAGGAAATTTCCTTGCAAAGGAAATTTTTGGAAATTTTTTTTTTTACAAAATAAGGCGTTATATGAGGAATGATCGCAAAAGTTATCTAATATAATCCTATTTTCAATAGAGTTCATACTTGGACCAAAAACACAAATTTTCGTTAAAATAGTTCAAAAATTGCGACCTAAATGCATGGCCACACATCAGATAGATGCTTAAATCGATTCAAAAAAAATGATTCTGAAATGCTCGGTATTATAAGAGATGAATGAATCTATCTTAACACATTGCCGACCGCTCGGGGAAATCTCCCCATTTTTTAAAATGTCGGTGCTCGGTATTATAAGAGAAGAACGAATGTCTTTTTAACACATTGCCGACCGATCGGGGAAATCTCTCCGTTTGATAATTTATATTCATTGCATATAATTTGATGCCCGCTTCTCTTCGTTGATCCCTATAGCGAGAATAGACTATAAAAAATTTTTTACTCAAAATTGCCATACAACTAATAGAGGAAAAAGAAAGGCAAAATCTGGACAACATGGAAGAAGAACCTTCAACAAGTAGGGAAAGAACAAAACAGTCGCCCAGAATTGATCCATCAGATAGACTTTCGATGGATATGCATAAACATATACTTATTCAAATTGTTACTGGCGGCAAGAAAAAATATCCCCACAGACAATGTAAAGACTGTTGTGCGCATAAAAAAACTGGATGTACTCGATATATTTGCAAAAGCTGTGGAGTACCGCTACATAAACTTAAATGTTTCCAACGATATCATACTCTAAACAAGTATTAAATTTTACAAAATTTGTTTTTGTCACTTGAATGAAAATAAATAAACGAATATTAGGTTGGGGAAAAAGAAATCCATTATTTCTTCTTCTTCTTTTGCTTCTTTTTGAATTCAGCTTTGTGTAAATGGTTTAAAACTGTTTTATGGTCGATTTTTAGCTCCTGGGCGATGTTACGACTGCTAACATGCCGGTCAACTTCGATCATTTCTCCGATTTTATCGACATTTTCGACGACATCTTTAACATTAAAAATTCCTGAACGGAATCTACGAAACCAAAATTGCACATAATTGGCTGTTACAGTATCGGAACCATAAACACCATTCACAATTTTAGCCGCCTGGCTTGCATTTTGCGCCTTTGTCAAAGAAAAACTGTAAAATGTACCGAATTTTCTCTTTGTTCACTTCCATTTTTAACGACTGCTGTAACTCACAACTGAATGCACAAAACAAAAAACAACAAAAGAATTTTTTTTACTGCGAAATATCATCTTTCCAACGAGCATAAGTCTGAAATTGTTTGATCGTTACTTTACGAGAAATCTACCAGTGCAGCTATCTACCGAAAAAATAATGGATTTCTTTTTCCCCAACCTAATATTAATTAATTCCATTAACACTATTTTACTATTTTATTTCTTTCATTGCTTATAAATACGTAATTGTTGTCTACATATATTTGAGAGCTTCACTAGTTATCACACGTAAAAAATGTTCGGTGGGTAGCATATATTGAGGGGCAATTTGTGCGGTCGGCAATGTGTTAAGTTCTACTAAGTATTTTTTGGTTTCCTATGATAAAGAAAACCTATAAGGACCACATGGGTTAAATTCAAACTTTTCTAATTTTAATTTCAATAGCATTAACTACTTGCTAGGCAAAAAAAAAAAAAGACGTAAGCGATGATATTGACTTACAGAGAATCTCTTATATGCTAACAACAAAAGAGATACGAGCCGTTTATTTTCGAAATGGCGTAAGGCAGTCTTCTAGGCAGGAAACTGACTATTAGTGCTATTTAATGCATTTACATTTGTATACAAACTTTCGGTAGCTCGTCTATAAATTGTTTAGAAAAAGCATAAACACACACCCACAAACAAAGAATAGAAAATCCTTTAACATTTTAATATAAATGAATTTCGCTTACTTTCCATTTGAAGGACTAATGGCTTGCTTGAAATAATTTTCGATGAGTACGGGAGTACTAAATAATGCGAACACAAAAATTAATGATGGGGACATTAAACTTTTCATCCAGACAAGCCTTGCATGATCAAGACAATGCGCGCAAACGTTCAACATTCAATGGCGCATTTAAAAGAAAAACAAAAACAAAAAAAAAAAAAAAAAAAAAAAAAAAAAAAAAAAAAAAAAAA